>JANRMT010062791.1:634484-650128 GCA_026402145.1 Polypterus bichir lapradei | reverse complement strand
TGTCATTATTCCTTCATCTTTAAGGCCTTTACTGGCTGGCCACGCAGTGGAGAACTTCGATGTAAGCGATGGAGCATTGGCCTGCATAAAAATCATGATCTTCTTCAAAGATGTAGACTTTTTCCTGTATCACTGTTTGAAGAAAGTGTCTTCGAAAAACTGGCAGTAGGTTTGGGAGTTGATTTTGAGTTCATCTTCAATGCAAAAAGGTCCAACTAGCTCATCTTTAAAAATACCAGCTCATACCAGTACCCCACCTCCACGTTGGAGTGGAGCTCTGTGCCCATTACTGATCCACAGGTCCATCCATCTGGTCCATCAAGAGTCACTCTCATCTCATCGGTCCATAAAACCTTTGAAAAAAATCTGTCTTCAGATATTTCTTGGTCCAGTTTTGACGTTTCAACTTATGTTTCTTGTTCAGTGGTGGTTGTGTTTCAGTCCTCCTTACCTTGGCCATGTCTTTGAGCACTGAACACCTTGTACTTCTGGGCACTCCAGGTAGGTTGCAGCTCTGGAATATGAAAGCACTGGAGGATAATGGGTTCCTGGTAGCTTCACATTTGATTCTTCTCAAATCTTTGGCAGCTAATTTGCGTCTTTTGTTCTCAACACGTTTCTTGCGACCCTGTTGACTATTTGCAACAAAATGTTTGATGGTTCTGTGATCACACACCAATATCTTAGCAATTCCAAAAGTGCTGCATCCCTCTGAAAGACTTTTTACAATTTTTGACTTTTCAGAGTCAGTTAAATCTCTTTTTTGGCCCATTTTGCCTGAGGAAAACTAGCTGCCTAATAATTCTGCACACCTTGATATAGGGTGTTGATCTCCTTAGGCCACACCCTCCCTCATTACACAAATACACATCACCTGACGTGCTTAAATCCAATAAGCATTCAAGTTAATACAGCTTGGAGTTGGAATATACACATAAAAATGATGATATGGTCAAAATACTCACTTGCGTAATAATTGTGCACACAATATATATATATATATATATATATGCTGGTTTAGATACAGTATATATAGATTGGATTATATATACATACATACTGTACATATCTATATATGCGCACACACACACCGGTTAGGACATATATATATCTTTTTAAATGCAGTAAATACACTGTATCAGATATATAAATCTGTTTGGATAAACTGGTTTATATATATATATATATATATATATATAGTGGCAGTAGGGGGCGCTAGTGCTCCCTTGAACCCTCAGGTACCACACAAGACACTGGATAAAAGTCCCAGACTCTTTATTTTTCTGTTCCTCAATGCACCAAGCACCTTCCACACTACTCATAAATTATCAACACTACAATACTCTTAATCAATCCTCCAACTCCCAGACACTTAGCCACCCTTCCTCCCAGCTCAGCTCAGCGTCTGGACTGAGCCATAGTCCTTTTATAGCCCCTGACCCGGAGGTGTTCCTGCCCAATCAGCCCACACTTCCTTATTCCTTTCGGGTCAGGGTAATCAGTCCTTTTCTTCAACCCGGGAGCACGTCGTTCCTTCCCGTCACGTGACCGTGATGTACTCCCGGGTCATAAGGCACAAAAGAGCCCACAAGCCCCTCTACAGCGATGCCTGGTGGCCCCCAAGGTATCCAGCAGGGCTGTGTATATAAACACTACAAAGTCCAAAGACCTCGGGGCACGATCCTGCTGTCGGGAGAGCTCCTCCTGGCGGCCTGGGGTTGAGGACCAGAACCAGAAGCCGACAATCCTCCACAATCCCTCCCCCCCTTAGCGACGACTTCTGGGGCGGAGCGTCCAGCCCCGCAAGGGACGTCCTCCTCCAGGAGAACCCGTCAGCCGGACCTTGGCTGCGTTGTCCCTGTCCTCTAGCGAACCTTGGGGGAACGACGTACCTTCTGTACCCCCGGGGACAATGGCGCCACTGGTGGCCCAGCCGACGGCAGTTGTAACACCGGCGCTGTCCTCCTGGTTGTTTCCCTCTGCGAGACCAGAAACACCTTGGGAATTCTGTTAGTGTCACCTCCGCCCCTTTCTCTGCCAAGGGGGTTATTACGGCCGCTTGGCTGCTTTCAGCCCTTCTTTCTACTATGTCGGGAGACCCACGTTTTCTTTTGGGGATCTCCCGCTTAATCTGGGGCTTGTGTTCAGCCTGAGGCTCTCTATGGAAAGAAGAGAGCCTCTTTGCTGTTTGCACACTCGTTACCCTCCGTTTACCAGGAGCCGGCGTCATTAGCACCGCCTCGCTCCGATGAACAGCACTATTCAGCTGCACCGGCACGATCGGCGTTTCCCCTGGGCCTCCTGTCACCGGCGTTACCCCGCACGTAAAACCGGTCGGGACCTGGAGAGTTGCACAGCCCTGGAAAGCCACGTCACACGCATGCCCCGGGCTGTTTGCTCTGTTCCCCAACCATTCGGTCATTGTGCCACAATCCTCTGTCGGGCACACGGTGCTTTGACACCCGCTACTTATTATTTGCGGTGCCGGTTCGCACTGTGTCCCTTTATGCTCTACGACAGGGGTCAGGCTCACCTGCAGTCCCGCATCGATCACCTCAGGAGCTTCTCGGCCCAGCCGTTGAACAAAGTCCTTCAGACCCTTCAACGGGGCTGCGGCCGTCGCTCCCAATTCCTCCACACGTTCCTTCAGCTGTTGTAAGTCCTGTAAGAAATGGTGTAGGGGCTCGAGGTATTTCTCGAGACCCTGCCAAACCACACAGTTAGTTATTATTACGGCCGGTGGTAGTTGCACTTCCGCCTTTCTCTTACCCTCCGGCCGGGAACCAATGAGCACATCCTTCCTTGGCACGTGTTCAGCTGGGTCGCGCAAAGGCTCTTGGGTCTTGTAGTCCTTTGAAGACCGGTTGGCCACTGTCGGCCGACTGCCTCCCTCCCCTCCTACTGCAATAGAGGGCCGTCCAGTCATCTCCCGCTCCTCGAGGGCTTTCTTATTCCTCGGCGCTGTTTTGCTCACCACCTTCTCCCCCTTCCAGGAGGCTTGGGTCCGTCGGGGAATGTACGACCTCATCTATGGACTCCATGTGACTCTCCGTCCTGGAATCCACCGCGCGCGCGATCACGTGGTTGTTGTCCTCGAATGGAGTCGTTGCTGGCCGACACCCAGCCCGATTTGCCTTCTGGGAATCGCGGCCATCTTGCCGAGATATGAGGCAGGCATCCGACGCACTTACTTGCTTTCTGGAAGTGGGCTTCTGCAAAATATGAGACAAAACTGCCCGATACTTCAGGCGTTTTCTCGAGACCTACCTCCAGACTCGGCAGCGGAGTTCCCCGTCTACTTTGGGAGTCCGACGCACTCGATGGCTGACCGCACTCCTGCTTTTGGGCCACTCGAGCTCGTTCAGCCTTTATTAGTGCCCGGTCCTCCTCGCTCCCAATTAGGTAAGCCCAGGTCATTTCAGCCTCGGTCATATTCTGTACCCCGCTGGTACTGACCTTCTTTTTCCCAGTCTTTTTCCCCATCATGGTCCGAAGTAGCAGAAGGCTCACCGACGCAGCGCTCTTCGTAGGGGTGGGTGGTTGCACCTCCGTGCATTGACGTGCGACCTCCTCAGGGTTATCTGCCCACACAATATTTATTTTTAATGCAGGTCCCCTGTCAACAGATGGCCATAGAATCCTGCCGACTACGCCAGTGTGGCAGTAGGGGGCGCTAGTGCTCCCTTGAACCCTCAGGTACCACACAAGACACTGGATAAAGTCCCAGACTCTTTATTTTTCTGTTCCTCAGTGCACCAAGCACCTTCCACACTACTCATAAATTATCAACACTACAATACTCTTAATGAATCCTTCAACTCCCAGACACTTAGCCACCCTTCCTCCCAGCTCAGCTCAGTGTCTGGACTGAGCCATAGTCCTTTTATAGCCTCTGACCCGGAGGTGTTCCTGCCCAATCAGTCCACAGTTCCTTATTCCTTCCAGGTCAGGTTAATCAGTCCTTTTCTTCAACCTGGGAGCACGTCGTTCCTTCCCGTCACGTGACCGTGATGTACTCCCGGGTCATAAGGCACAAAAGAGCTCACAAGCCCCCCTACAGCGACGCCTGGTGGCCCCCAAGGTATCCAGCAGGGCTGTGTATAAACACTACAAAGTCCATGAGGCCCTGCTGGACCTCAGGGCACGATCCTGCTGTCGGGAGAGCTCCTCCTGGCAGCCTGGGGGTGAGGACCGGAACCAGAAGCCGGCAATCCTCCACTCTATATATATATATATATATATATATTACACACACACACACTGGTTTGGATATAGAATTCAGTTCAGATATGTCAGTTTAGATATTCTTTACTTGTGTGTCAGTGCCTGCATGTACAAGTGCTTAACACCTACAAATTAAGAGACTCTTGCTTCTTCCTGATGTAGATCATCTTTAAATAAAATGCTGCCAATAAGGAATAAAAGAAATCACCTTGCTGTCTATGAATGATGAACTAATGTTTTCTGGGACGAAAAAATGATCACCCCTGACAGATGCAGATTGTAGTATGTGCAACCAACAATTTGTGAGTTTGAGTGTGTGTGTTTGTGGTTTTCTCAGTTTTACTTTAAACAGAGTTAGACATCAGTTATTTGTGAAGCAAAAATATGCTGATCATTCTGATCACTGATAAGCATTCAGAAGAAACAGTGCAATTCCAGTGTTTTCCTCCATAACGTCCTTTCAGCAAACAGGACTCTTATCCTTCCTGACATAGATCACCCTTCAGTGAAACCGCTGTCAATATGGAATACAGTAATCCCTCCTCGATTTCAGGGGTTGCGTTCCAGAACCCCCCGCGATAGATGAAAATCCGCGAAGTAGAAACCATATGTTTGGTTATTTTTATATATTTTAAGCCCTTATAAACTCTCCCACACTGTTAACATTATTAGAGCCCTCTAGACATGAAATAACACCCTTTAGTCAAAAGTTTAAACTGTGCTCCATGACAAGACAGAGATGACATTTCTTTCTCACAATTAAAAGAATGAAAATATATTTTCTCTTCAAAGATGCGTGTCAGGAGCAGAGAATGTCAGAGAGAGAGAGAGAGAGAGAGAGAGCGTGAGAGAAAAGCAAACAATCAAAAAATCAATACGTGCTTTTGGGCTTTTAAGTATGCCGAAGCACTGCGATAAAGTGGCATTTTTTAGAGGAGTGTCCATATCCTCTAGGCAAACAGCCCCTCTGCTCACACCCCCTCCGTCAGGCGCAGAGAATGTCGGAGAGAGTGAGAGAGACAGAGAAAAGCAAACAATCAAGCACCGCGTGGGAAGCATATCGTATATCATTGAGGAGATCTAGTTAATACGACGTAATACATGCTCTGATTGGGTAGCTTCTAAGCCATCTGCCAATAGCGTCCCTTGTATGAAATCAACTGGGCAAACAAACTGAGGAAGCATGTACCATAAATTAAAAGACCCATTGTCCGCAGAAATCCGCGAACCGGCGAAAAATCCATGATATATATTTAGATATGCTTACATTTAAAATCCGCGATGGAGTGAAGCCGCGAAAGTCAAAGCGCGATATAGCGAGGGATCACTGTACTAGAAATCACTGTCCGGCTTTTTGTCAATGATAAACAAATGTTTCATGATGTGAAAAAATGGGATATATTGTGATTGCGATCAATGCTTTCTGATGATTTGGCTTTTGTGAAGAATCCGTTATGGGAGGGAGATAAGTGAGCAAGTGAGGCGGGGACGCAACAAGCCGGGGTGGTATGGAGCGGGGCGAAGACAGGGGTATCTGTGTTAGTGTTTTAAATAATGAAAGTAAAGTGCATTGGAATCGAGGTCCCCCAAGCAAGATGGCTTATGAAATAAAACTTGACCGACAGGCATATGCTGCTTTTATAAAATATGTACAATAATGACAACAGCGATGCTAAATGAAGCGAAACAGAAATACGAAACTTGGCTGCTCTGTGCCTGCCCATAAATCCCAACCATTCCATTTAAACTGATGTATATATCTGAACCGACCTGTACTCGTATGTCCAAATGGATGTATCTCAACCTATATATATAGGGTGGTGTTTCTATTATAATATTGTGACTGGGCTACTTGAGGTCTTTCTACGTTTTATTTTAGTAAGGGTCTGATTTTAGCCAATTAATCGCGTAACTGCGTGATAAATTCTAAAATATTTGAGGAAGGGAGGACTTTTTTTTCCCATCCTCCTTGTAACATCTCCAATAAACCGAGGGGTTGTCTTCCGTACAATAACTCAAAAGGAGAAAACACCGTAGAGGCCTGAGGGACCTCCCGGTAGGCAAATAACAGAAGGGGGCCAACTGATACCATTTCCTACCATCCTCGCTAACTACCTTGTATAGCATCTGGTTTAAAGTTTGATTAAATTGTTCCACCAACTCATCTGTTTGAGGATGGTAGACAGATGTTTTAAGATGCTTAATCTGGAGTAACTTAGCCACCTCCCTGAACGTCTTTGACATGAAAGGAGTCCCTTGGTCTGTTAATACTTCTTTGGGGATTCCAACACGAGCAAATATCACTACTAACTCCCGTGTGATGATTTTTGATGTTGTTGAATGCAAGGGAACAGCCTCCGTAAATCGGGTGGCATAATTTACTAAGACTATAATATATTTATGGCCTCTTGCAGGGGGTTCTACGAGGTCTATACCAACTCGGTCAAAGGGAATATCAATGAGGGGTAGAGGGACAAGAGGAGCATGGCCTGTTCTGGGAATCTAACGTAGCTGAAATTCAGGACATGAAGCACAGAAACGTTGGACATACTCATTTATCCCAGACCAATAAAACTGAAACTTAATTCGTTCAACAGTTTTTTCGGTAACTAGATGGGCACCTAGGAGATGGGCATGTGTAAGTTTGCATACTTGCCGCCGATAAGTACACGGAACTAAGAGCAATAACCTCACCCTCGTGCTCTGCCACTCCAGTTCGTTATTAATAACAAACTAGGGCATTCGTGGTATAGGATCAAGGGACTGATATCCATTAACTGAAACAACTGCATTCCTAGCAAACTTTAAGGATTCATTGTTCCATTGTTCCCTTTTAAACGAGAACAGCATAATTTTAAGGTCAAGTTCAAAGTTTGTCATGTGCACAGTAAGGAAACATGTTTCCCTGTACAATGAAATTCTTTCTTTGCTGTCCACACCAAATGACAAAACCAACGTATAAAGTTAAACATAAATAATTAGTAGGAGATAGATAATAAGTAACAGAGGCAGCATAAAGTATAAAAACAGAATAGAAGTCTAAAGTGTAATTGTGCAGGTAGGTGTGTGATGGACAAGTCAAATACAGTTGTGTGAGGTAAACAGAATGAGGTGAACCATGGTTATAAACTCCAGTCAGTTATTTAGGAGTCTAATGGCCTTGGGAAAGAAAGAGTTCTTTAGCCTGGAAGTCCTGCATTTCATACTTCGATACCTCCTGCCTGAGGGTAGAAGTAGGAACAGCTTGTGTTGGGGGTGGGTGGGGTCCCTGAGGATCGAGGCAGTTCTCCTGCGGACTCTACAGTTGTAGATACTCTGCAGAGAGGGCAGTGGGGTCCTGGTGATCTTCTCAGCAGTCTTTACCAGTCTCTGCAGGCGTTTGTGGTCCATAGCAGTAGTGTTGCCGTACCACACGGTGATGCAGCTGGTCAAGAGCTGTAAAAGTTGCCGAAGATCTCGGACGACATACCAAACTTCCTCAGCCTCCTCAAAAAGTACAGCCGCTGTTGAGCCCTCTTGACCAGCTGTGTGGTGTTAAGTGTCCAAGTGAGGTCCTCACTGATGTAGATGCCTAGGTATTTAATGCTGCTCACCCTCTCCACTTCAGGCCCTTGGATGAACAGTGGCTGGTGAGGTCTCCTCTCCTTCCTCATGTGCACTATCATCTCCTTCGTCTTGTCTGTGTTGAGGGTGAGGTTGTTGTCCTCACACCATGATGCCAGACTGTCTACCTCCCTCCTATAGGACACCTCATCCCCACCAGTGATGCGTCCAATCACTGTGGTGTCATCTGCAGACTTTAGGATGATGTTATCTTTGTGACAGGCAACATAGTCGTGGGTGAACAGGGTGTAGAGAATGGGGCTGAGGACGCATCCCTGTTGGGTGACTGTTTTTGTGATAATGGTGGCTGAAATCCTATTACCAATCCTGACATACTGGGGTCTGCCAGTTAAAGTCTAGGAGCCAGTCACAGAGGGTCGGGTGCAGGCCAAGTGCAGACAGTTTATGGGTGAGTTTATGGGGGATAACCGTGTTAAAGGCGGAGCTGTAGTCAACAAAGAGCATCCTGATGTAAGAGTCTTTGTTCTCCAGATGGGAGAGGGAATAATGTAGTGTGGCTGCGATGGCATCTGAGGTGGACCTGTTGGGCCAGTAGGCATACTGCAGGGGGTCCAGAGTGTCTGGTATGCTGCTCTGAAAGTGGGCCAGCACCACTCTCTCAAAACACTTCATGATGATTGGAGAGAGTGCTACCGGCCTGTAATCATTCAGACAGGTGGGTGTGGTATAGCGGGTCCACAATTCTCAGCAAAGGCCGGTTTTAAATAAATAATCACCACGCTCGCAGCTTAGCAAGGAGGCATGGTAGTTGTGTTGCTGAAGCAGTTCTCAGGGCGATTTGTGATGTGGGCATTTCTCACCTAAGTGCACAGGTGAGAGACTGCCCACATCCATGATTGTTCCTGGGGCTGCTAATTTGCCGCAGCTGCTATGCCCTTTCGATATATAGAAGCGCGTGTTGGCTAGGAGGGAAAAATGAAAAAGAAAGAGAAAGAAAGACTGAGGTTGCGGGAGAAAGCAGGAAGTGGAGAGAGAAAGCCGGTGTGGGAGAGCGAACGAGCGAGAGCAGGCTCGAGTACAGCTGGACTGTGGGCCCTAGCGAGGTGTTTATTTAATACCTAGGGCAGTTGATGGTGGTCGCATCCGCTGAGCATTTTGAGAGGAGGGGAGTGACTTGCCGTGGAAGACAGCGGGAGTCGGGAGACTTGGGAGGATAATATCCAGCGTGAGAGTTCCGGCCATTGGAGGGAAGCTAAGTCTCGGGTCTGGGTTGAGTGCACGACCGAAGCCAGGAATCTGGAGTCCTCCAGACCTGTGCGAATAAGAGAAAGAAGATCAGCTGCAGGTAGAGTGGCTCTCCCTGTTGCAAAGCCCGGATAGGGAGAAGCAAAGGAGTCACTAGATAGAAGAACACACTGGCTCTGTAAATGTTTTAAAGGACTGCTTCCAGTGTTGTTTTTAACCTCGTTTTTAAAGATTATTTTTCTATATTTTAAACTCTACGTTTTCATTTGCTTTTATTGGATTATTTTTTTATTATACTTTTGAAGCACTGCACTCTTTAATTTGAACACTTTTTTTTGTTGACTTTTTTAATAAAAGCACTTTACATTTTGCACCATCCCCATGCTTTGTTGTGCCTCACTGCTAAGCTCATCGGTGACATTACCGACGGTGTTGGGTTAAAAGGGCTCCCAGAAGCTGAAAGGGAGCATGGAGCTGAACCCGCATCGTCGCAGTGGGTGGGCTTTTTTTAGCAAGGGGGACAATGATCGTAGTCTTAAAGCAGGACGGAACGATGTGCTAATTGAGGGAAAGGTTGAAGATGGAGCTGAGAACATCAGCCAGCTCATTGGTACATGCTTTGAGAGCCCGCCCAGGGATGTTGTCTGGTCTAGCTGCCTTAGAGGGGTTGATCGTCCTTAGTGCTTTGTGTACCTGACCTGAAGAGACCGTTGGGGGAGGGGAGGGGGGTTGTGTGGTCCAGGTGTGTGTGTGCCTCCACTCTGTGTTGTTGCTGGATATATACACGGCACCCTCCGTGGCAGATGTGTTTGCTCGCTCCACTCTATGCCGTTTTTTGGTTTGTTTTGTGTTTTTGTTTTTCGCCTTCTCTGCAGCTCACAAATACCTTGCACTACTATCATACAGCAGACAGGCATTGCTGGACATGGCTAACTCACACAGTCCCCTGGAATTTACCAGTTTTATACCATCTGAGCTTAAGTTCATTGTTCGCTCCCGCAGCCAACACCACAACCACACTCAGGAAGACCCCATAGCACTGAGCTCAAGTGACCAAGCTGACCCCACGAGAGTGCTCCAGAGACGGTGACACAAGTGAGGCAAGAGGGGAGGGCTCCACGCTAGGCTGAAAGCCCGCGCTAGCCGACCACCGCTACCCAGCCTCTTGCTAGCCAACATGTGGTCTCTGGAAAACAAACTGGATGAGCTAAGAGCCAGGATTACAGCGCAGCGGAAAATAAGAGATTGGTGTTCTCTAATTTTCACTGAGACCTGGCTTTCGGACAAAGTCCCAGAATGTGCTGTTCAGCTACAGACTCACTCGAGGTGATCGCACCGCAGCCTCCGGTATCGCTAAAGGGGGGGTGTGTTGGGTGTGCATGTGTGTGTTTATTAACAACTCGTGGTGTGGAGATGTACGGACTGTTTATAAGCACTGCTCACAAGATGAGAAGCAGAAATGACGACCGTATTATCTACCGAGGGAATTCACTGCTGTGTTTTTGGCCGCTGTTAACATTTCCTCGCGAGCGCCTTTGCAGCGCTCGGCAAACTCCATGACGTCATCAGCGCCTTAGAGACAACTCATCCCGATGCTGTTTTTATTGCAGCTGGCAACTTTAATCCGTGCAATTTACGGACTGTACTTCATAAATTCCACCAACACGTGAACATTCCCACCCGTGAGAAGAACACACTGAATCATGTTTACAGCAACATACGCAGTGCATACAGGGCTGCACCTTGCCCCCACTTCGGACAATCAGACCATGTCACTCTCTTCCTGTACCCAGCCTACAGACAAAGGCTGAAACAAACAAACCCTATCATTAAGCAAGTTAAACTTTGGACCCCAGAGACTGAGAGCACCCTGCAGGACTGTTTTGCTCACACAGACTGGGATGTGTTTAGGGTTGCAGCCACTCTAGAGGACTCTTCTGTCAGCATACAGGACTATGCTGAGTACGTGAATGGGTACATTAGCACCTGTATTGACAACATCATACCCACAATACCATTCAGGAAGTTCCCCAACCAGAAGCCCTGGATAAACAGTCAGGTACGCCACATGCTGCGTGCCCGCTCTCTTGCATTTAGATTAGGCACTGAGATGGAGTACAAAGCTGCAAAGTATGGACTTAGAAAAGCCATCACAGCAGCCAAGAGGCAGTATAGAGAGAAGCTGGAGGGCTTCTGTATTACTGCTGACTCTGGATGTCTGTGGCAGGGCCTACAGCACATCACAAACTATAGGACCACCACGAGCACAATCAGCTCCACAGAAAGTCTGCTGGATGATCTCAACACTTTCTGCGCCCACTTTGAGATATGCAGCAACAACACAGAGTGGAGGTACACACACACCTGGACCACACAAAACCAACGGTCTTTTCAGGTCAGGTACACAAAGTACTAAGGAAGATCAACCCCCGTAAGGCAGATAGACCAGAAAAACTGAGAAGTTAATGTTTGAGTTGGATTCCTTTCGACCTCAATGGCCGGAGTTTCAGACCGTGTGGGCCCCATAGTCGCTGAGTTGGATTCTGCAGAGCTTGATGGTTCTTCGACTCCATCACATTGGGTGGCCGAATGGGTCCTATGGGCCATTGTAGATGGCGTAGTGGCAGTCGGATTAGGGTTATCCTTATCTATTACGAAGCCCAGATTTTTTTCAGGGACAGTAGAGTTTACACCGCTTTTAATATTAGACCAATCCCGCCCCAGTATAATTGGAAAGGAGGGGTCCGGTAAAACCGCCATTACCAAACTCTTCATAGAGTTTTAGACCAAGACTACACAGGAAGCAGATTTGTAATACCGGATCTCCCCATGAATGCATTTCAGACTGGTCTTAACCTTGAGCCATTGTCGCAGAAAAACATAACAGTGAGCAACAATGGAAATATTGCTCCCTGAATCAAACATAGCCACTACCTTATAACCATTTATGACTACTGCCCCAGTAGTGGGTAGAGACAAAGGGTTTACTACAGCACAATACCCCTCTCCCTTGATTATCGAGCAGTCCATGGGTTCGCCAGGAAGATGACAGCTGATGGATAAGTGTCCAACCTCCCCACACTTGGAACAGCAGGGAAGGTTGTGCAGCTTTTCTTTAGGCTGGATGGGAGGCTGGGCAAGTTGCCGGGTGGGCTTAGGGACTGCCCCATGTACCTGTCGAGCTTGGCGGGGGGACTATTCTGACTGCTCTGATTTACAGGTAGCCCAATGACGTTTCACCACCTTAATGGTTTCATAATTTTGTTTCTGGTCCTGCTGGCCAAGATTTTCCATGAAGACATGAACAAAGGCTGTGAATGCCATGATCTTGGCCATTTTCTGGGCAGCATGTATATCTGGCTTTAGCCAGCACCCGAGTTTACCCCAGACTTCAAAAATCCGGGTACGTATTGGCCTTCCAGGGTCGAACTGCCACATCCTCCATTCCCTTGCCTGCTGGGCCGGAGATACGCCCTGAGGGTGTTGTAATCTGCCGCCTGCTCCTCAGTTAAGTCATAATAGGCTTTCTGCACCGTGCCCTTCAAGTAGGGTGCCGGGAGGTATGCCCATTCAGACCTCTGCCATACATTCTGCTTTGTAATGCATTAGAAAATCAAGAAGTATGTCTCCATATTTTCTCCCTCAGTTGAATACGTCAGCTGAGAGGGATGAGACTGAGCGGCCTCCGTCTTCAACGATAATCTATATATCTCTGCACCGATCTTTTTAAAACAATATATTTATCTAAACCAGTGTATATTAACCAATGTATCTGAACCTATATACAGTGCATCCGGAAAGTATTCACAGCGCATCACTTTTTCCACATTTTGTTATGTTACAGCCTTATTCCAAAATGGTTTAAATTCATTTTTTTCCTCCGAATTCTACACACAACACCCCATAATGACAACGTGAAAAGAGTTTACTTGAGGTTTTTGCAAATTTATTAAAAATAAAAAAACTGAGAAATCATATGTACATAAGTATTCACAGCCTTTGCTCAATAGTTTGTCGATGCACCTTTGACAGCAATTACAGCCTCAAGTCTTTTTGAATATGATGCCACAAGCTTGGCACACCTATCCTTGGCCAGTTTAGCCCATTCCTCTTTGCAGCACCTCTCAAGCTCCATCATGTTGGATGGGAAGTGTCGGTGCACAGCCATTTTAAGATCTCTTCAGAGATGTTCAATCGGATTCAAGTCTGGGCTGTGGCTGGGCCACTCAAGGACATTCACAGAGTTGTCCTGAAGCCACTCCTTTGATATCTTGGCTGTGTGCTTAGAGTCGTTGTCCTGCTGAAAAGATGAACTGTCGCCCCAGTCTGAGGTCAAGAGCGCTCTGGAGCAGGTTTTCATCCAGGATGTCTCTGTACATTGCTGCAGTCATCTTTCCCTTTATCCTGACTAGTCTCCCAGTTCCTGCCGCTGAAAAACATCCCATAAGCATGATGCTGCCAACACCTTGCTTCACTGTAGGAATGGCATTGGCCTGGTGATGAGCGGTGCCTGGTTTCCTCCAAACGTGACGCCTGGCATTCACACCAAAGACTTCAATCTTGGCAAACTCCAGGCAGGCTGCCATGTGCCTTTTACTAAAGAGTGGCTTCCGTGTGGCCACTCTACTATACAGGCCTGATTGGTGGATTGCTGCACAGATTTGTGCCTCGAGACACCTGTTGTAATTTCAATTAAAGTGAATCCGATTGCACTTTTTTAAACAAGGCTCTGATTTCAAAATACATGAACAGCAGAGATGCCGAAGCACTAATCAATCAAGCACTAATTTTAAAGAGATGATTTATAACAAGAGGTCAGTGCCAGTTTGAGCAGCAGTCAAGCTCACATCAACAGAGCAGACCTCTTGCTCAAATGTCACACAACCGAGTTAACAGAAGAAGCTAAGGCCTCCAAAATAATAAAATCAGCCAATAAATGCATTGTAAGCTTTGGAATATACTATACACATGCTAAATTAATAACACACTGGACATCAGAATAGTGCCTCACCAAGCCAGGCAGCACATACAGTATGTATAAAGCAAAAAAGATAAAGTGATGGTTGCATGACATGCACTCACATGCAGCTAAACACAGAAAGAGATCAAAGTAAAAACTTTACCATATGGTGCTCCCTCGGTACAACTTAGTTAGGACTGACCATGCTCACATCATCTACAAACGTGACACGTTATTCAGTCTAGCTCTGTTTGGAGCCTTAATTCTAACCTCTTGATAGCTGAATTCTGCTGCCAATATGAGGATCTTCTAGTGAATTTCAGGTATATAGACGTAGTCATGTAATTAAGGAGCGAGGGCAATACCTGGAATTTTGCAATGTCTTTAATGTATTTTTTTTTAATCGATGCACTATAATTTCTAATTAGTTACGGTGCACATTGGTGACTTTAATTGTGCACACAACCTCTTGCCATAGGTAATGTGGAGTTCCTGTCCTCGCTGATTAATCATTTTGGGTATGGTATGTGATTGAACTTGCTAGAAAGGCATCTATCAATCAAAAATTCACCTGTTTGGTTCTTTGTACATCTACAAGTATGTACAGTTTGTACATTTCATACAAAAGAGTTTTTTTTCTCATTAAAAAAATGTGACTGTTTGGAAGGGCATGAAGCCCTAAGACTTCCCCACAGTGACAGGTCTGACTTGTGGATCAAAGTACATAGCATTAGGGCAGAAAAATATGTTCTGAAGGGGTTCTAGGTGTAAGTTTTACTTATGAATAAAAAACAAGCTAACCATTCAAAATTACTAAAGGCCAAAGTTGAAGTACAAAAAACAGATCTGCAAAATATTTCTATTTTGCATAGCATTTCTGGATTAACACAACGTCAAAGTAATGTAGGTAAAATTAAACAACCATTCTTTTACAACCGAATGTCAGCTTTTGCCTTTGAGCAAGACCATTTTTAAATAAATTCATTCTAATAGCAATGTTCAATTCAACAGCCCTATTGGTCAGACACTCTGAATCTATACTAATAAAAGGCAAAGCCCTCACTGACTCACTCACTCACTCACTGACTGACTGACTGACTGACTGACTCATCACTAATTCTCCAACTTCCCATGTAGGTAGAAGGCAGAAATTTGGCAGGCTTATTCCTTACAGCTTCCTTACAAAAGTTGGGCAGGTTTCATTTCGAAATTCTACGCGTAATGGTCATAACTGGAAGGTATTTTTCTCCATTTACTGTAATGGAGTTGAGCTTGACCGCCGTGGGGGCGGAGTTTCGTGTGACATCATCACGCCGCCCACGTAATCACGTGAACTGACTGTCAACGCACTATGTAGAAAACCAGGAAGAGCTCCAAAATACGCTGAACAAAACATGCATTATATAATTGAGAAGGCAGCGAAACATTAAGAAGCGAGCGAGTGACATACTACCATATTCATCAGTACAGCTACTTCGGAAACAAAGCGAGGTATAAACCTAAACTTTAAATTAACTTAATACACAGGCTGCCGCTGGTGCTTTTCGTGCCCACGGGTAATGCGGGATACAAGTTTAATGAGAGGACGCAGGATATAAACGAGAGTTTTGATCACTTTGTAACTAAGTTAAAATTGCAGGTGAAGGGGTGT
>JANRMT010062791.1:587986-624484 GCA_026402145.1 Polypterus bichir lapradei | reverse complement strand
CCAACTTCAAATAATATAACACATCGGTTTCCCACTGACTTAAAAGAAGAGAGTTTGGGTTTTTCCAGTTTATGAGAATAAGTCTACGTGCCAAAAGTGTAGTGAATGCAATCACAATTTGTTTGTCTTTCTCCGCTTTAAACCCATCTGGAAGAACACCAAACACAGCTGTTAATGGGTTTGGAGGGATTGTGAGTCCAAGGCTATCTGAAAGGTAATTAAAAACGTTTGTCCAGAATAATGTTAATTTGGTGCAGGACCAGAACATGTGACCTAGTGAGGCTGGGACTTGGTTGCAACGTTCGCAGGTTGGATCATGCCCTGGGAACATTTTGGAAAGTTTTAGTCGAGACAGATGTGCTCGATATATAATTTTGAGTTGTATTATTGTATGTTTTGCGCATATGGAGCTCGAGTGAATTCTCTGCATTGCTGCTTTCCACTCCTTTTCTGATATATTAATTGAAAGATCTTTTTCCCAGTGTCTTCTCGGATCTTTGAAAGGGAGGGATTGTAAAATGATTTTATATATTGTAGAGATGGAGTCTAAGTCCTTGAGATTGAGCAATATTTTTTCCAGCATGGTTGAGGGTGCAAGATGAGGAAAATCTGTAAGGTTTTGTTTAACAAAGTTTCTGACTTGAAGATAGTGAAAGAAATGTGTAGCTGGAATGTTAAATTTGGAATGTAATTGTTCATAGGATGCAAAGACGTTGTCTATATAAAGATCTCTAAGCGAGTTAATTCCAAATTTTTTCCAAATATTAAAAACTGCATATGTTTGTGAAGGTTGAAAGAGGTGGTTCTCTTGCAGGGGTGCAACAGATAGAAGCTTCTCCGTCTTAAAATGCTTTCTACATTGGTTCCAGATTCTAAGTGAGTGGAGCACAATTGGGTTATTAGTGTATTGCCGATAACGTGTGTTTATTGGAGCACAGAGCAAGGAATACAAAGAAGTACTGCAGGATTTTACTTCTATTGCGGACCAAGCCTGTGTATGTTCTTCTATTTGTGTCCAGGTTCTTATCGCCTGTATATTTGCTGCCCAGTAATAAAACTGGAAGTTAGGAAGAGCCATGCCGCCTTCTGCCTTTTGTCTTTGTAAGGTCGCTCTTTTGATGCGTGGATGTTTTGAATTCCAAATAAATGAGGTTATTGTCGAATCTAATTGCCTAAAAAATGATTTATTAATGTATATTGGGATGTTTTGAAATAAAAAAAGGAGTTTAGGAAGAATATTCATCTTAACAGTGTTAATTCTTCCAGCTAGTGTGAGATGAAGGGTTGACCATCTATGCAAGTCTTGTTTAATTTTTTCCATGCAAACGGCGAAATTTTGTTGATATAGAGCTTTATGTTTACTTGTGATGTTTACCCCTAGGTATTTAAACTGTTCTGCAATGATAAAAGGTAAGGTATCTAATCTAATATTATATGATTGAGAGTTCACTGGAAAGAGTACACTTGTATTCAGATTAATTCTGAGACCAGAGATCTTTTGAAATTCTGTGAGTGCTGCTAAGACTGCAGGCACGGAATTTTCTGGGTCTGATATATACAGTACCATGCCATCTGCATATAATGAAATTTTCTGTTCCAGTCCTTCTCTGCAAATCCCCTTTATCTGATCAGTATTTCGACAATGTATTGCTAGTGGTTCAATGGCAATCGCAAACAGCAGCGGTGACAAGGGGTATCCTTGTCTAGTGCCACGTTCTAGTTTAAAGTAGTCTGAGCAAATGTTGTTGATGCAAACTGAAGCTTCTGGGTTAGTATACAGTAATTTAATCCATGCACAGATGTTTGGGCCAAACCCAAACTTCTCCAATATAGTAAAAAGGTATTTCCATTCAATCATGTCGAATGCTTTTTCTGCATCCAGTGATAATAATATTTCTGGGGTGTTTGATTTAGTTGGTGAGTATATTACATTAAACAGGCGTTGAAGATTGGAAGATAAGTGCCGGCCCCTAATAAATCCAGTTTGGTCTTGTGATATTACCGAGGGGAGCACTTTCTCCATCCTTCTGGCTAAGATTTTAGAGAGTATTTTAACGTCGTTATTCAGAAGTGAAATTGGTCTGTATGATGCACATTGTAATAAGTCCTTATTTTGTTTTGGAAAGACAGTGATTAGTGCTTGGCGAAAGGTTTGTGGAAGAGATTGGTTATCTCTGGCTTCTGTAAATGTTGCTAATAAGAGGGGAGCTAGCTGAGCGGAGAATTTCTTGTAAAATTCTGCAGGGTAACCATCAGGGCCTGCTGCTTTCCCACCTTGGAGAGATTTTATAGCATCTAGTAATTCTGATAACGTCAGAGGTTTATCAAGTTCCTCCGCACTAAAAGCGTCTATTTGTGGTATCTGTAATGTATCTAGAAATGTATTAGATTGTGTATTGTCTTCTTTAAACTCAGTAGCATATAGGGATTCATAGTAGTCTCTGAAAGTATGCATTATATTTTTGTGTTCGACGATTTTATCTCCGTTCGTGCTAGTAATTACCGAGATTGCGTTGCGCACTTCTTGCTTGTGAATTTGTTGAGCTAAAAGCTTATTAGCTTTCTCCCCATGTTCATAGTAATGATGTCTAGATTTGTAAATTAGTTGTTCAGTTTCTTTAGTTGTCAAGAGGCTTAATTCCGAATGTAGAGCCTGCCTCCTCCTATGTAGAGTCTCGCTTGGTAGTCTGGCGTGTTCTTCATCTATTTTAGTAATTTCGCTTTTTATCTCTGCTAGTTTCTTGGCTTCGGATTTATTTCTGTGGGAAAGATATGAGATAATCTGACCTTTTAAGGGTTATCTGGCTTTTTAATATTTGTGTTATAACTTAGACATTTTATAATTGACCAACGTGAAAACTCCAGTTATCAGCATTCCAGTGCAAAATGAACCTATGAAGGATACACTGTCAATTAGAGTAATCTTCTGTGCTTTCTTTTGATATTGTGCATTTGTCACAAATTATAATTTGTTTATATGAAGTGTAATACTGCTTAGATATAATAAACTCAGGTAGTAGAATGATAATTGTTTTACAAAAATAATTTAATTCATGGATTCTTTGTGGAAATATTACAAAAAATATGTTTATTTTCACATAAAGTTTTATATGTCACTCTTAAATTGTTTAGCCCACTGTTGAACGTATTACACAAAAATTTATGTTTGTAAGATTGATTGCATTGTTACTGTGATTCCTAAAATAAGACATTAAATATGTTCTAGAATTATTTTTTAGAAATGCGGTACAATTGTAAGTCTGTGTATAACTCATAGCAGTCAACACTTGTATTGCCTTAACTTTTTTTTTTTTTGCAGTATGTTCACACTTAAGTCCTCGAGTTATGATTGTATGTCTTTATATTTGTGCATTTTGATCAAACTCAGTTTTACCAATGCAATGAGTGTTTTTTTCTTAACATTTGCAATATACATGGGTTGTCTATTATTTTATTAAATTGAACAGGACCATTTCTATTTTTTTAGGATAGTCTTGGAGGTAACAGCAAGACAGCAATGATTGCAACAGTGAGTCCTGCTGCTGACAGTTATGATGAAACTTTGTCCACGTTGCGTTATGCAGATCGTGCAAAGCATATTGTTAATCATGCTGTGGTAAATGAGGATCCAAATGCTCGTATAATCCGGCAGCTCAGAGAAGAAGTGGAAAAATTACGAGAGCAGCTTACAGAAGCTGAGGTATGAGGATAAATTTTTGGTAATGTTAGTGATTATTTAATTTAACCACTCTCTTCAGTTTAACTTTAATTGATTAAAAATTTGTTGTATTTTAAATAAAGAAGATGCAAGTCCATTATTGCTTTATACTTGCCCTTAATATCTCTAGATTCTACTTTAATATTAGGATTTAGGAATGGATAGAAGTGGCATGGAAATATATTTAAAAAACTAAGGTATAAAATGAAGTCAAACTTAGGTAGACCTTTTAGTATTAGTACAGATATGTAAAGATGAAAGGAAGTTATTTTTATGGAGTTAGATGGAGTTATATTTGATATTTTCAGGGGACCATTAAATAAAGCTGTCTGGCCTACAACAACATTTATTTATATAGCACATTTTCATATAAACAATGTGCTTGAAAGTGCTTACAAGATGTCAGAGAGAAAGTTGCAAGAAAAGAAAACAAGAAAGATTAGGCAGTACTGTAATATTAAAGAATAAGTAACAGTAAAAAACAAATCTAAACAAACTTAAAAAGTTGATAAGTTTTAAGTAGAAGAGTAGCATCCTTAAATACAGTGTCATTATATAAGTCTTTAAAGATGAGTCCGGTGATAAGGTCAAATGGCTGAGAGGGCAGAAAAAAACAACCAAAAAAAAAATCTACTAGGGGTTCCAAGGCCAAAGGACCACCCAGCCCCCACTAGGCTTTCTACCTAACATAAATATGCTTAATTCATTCCTCTTTGTTTCCAGGCTTCATATTAGAGGATTCGATGAAGTCTGTCTCATGGGCAGCTGGGGCACCCTCCTTCATTCCATCATCATAGGTGGCTGCATGGTGCCTTGATCAGGTGGTGGTGGTGGCACAAATCATCACCACAGAAGAACCAGAAAAGACAGCAGAGAAAAGTAGAGATTAATGAAGGTTGCAGATCCCTGAAGAATATGATCATTCTTTGCCCTTATAGTCAGTTAGGAGTACAACTAAAATGTAGCGACATTGAATCAGAGAGCCAAGAGTATCAGGGTCATCAGGTGTTATTGATAGATAAAGCTTTGAGAAAATCTGACCTAATTGAATCATGTCGATTGAAAAAAGCAACAGACCTAGGATAAATCCTTGTTGTACCCCATATACAGTATTGTTGGTCAACGAAGTACAATCACCACAACTAACAAAGAATTTTCTACCTGCTAAGTAAGACCGAAACCAATTTAAGACACTGTCTAAAGTAATTTATAAGAGTACTATGGTCTAGGGTGTAAAATGCTATACTCAGGTTTAAGAGAACAAGAATGGATATATGGCCACTGTCTTCAGTAACCCACAAATCATTTACTACTATAACCAGTTCAGTTTCTGTACTATGATTTGTTCTAAAACTTGACTTAAACTTGGCAGGAATAGAATGTTTATTCAAGTAATCATTTAGTTGCTTAAAAACCACCTTTTGTAGAATTTTATTTAAAGACAGGATAGAAATTGGTCTGAAATTGTCAAAGACAGAGGAGTCAAGATTATTTTTCTTAAGCAAGGCTTTAACAACTGCAGTCTTTAGAGTCAGGGAAGACCCCTGTATCTAATGATGAGTTCACTATGTCAAGTACACTATCGATTATCACATTGGAGACTTCTTTAAGAAATCCTGTTGGTACTGGGTCAAGGATGCAGATGAGGTTTCAGCTGAGAAATTATTCTATGTAGTTCAGGTAGATCTGTTTCAGTGAAAAAATGTAAATTTGCGTAAAGTGAATAATCTTGGATGAGAAGTTTGTGTACTATATTTTCAATATCATTTATTTTGTTTCTATAAAAAATATGGCAAAAGCATCACAAATTTCACTAGTAGTTTTTAGGAGGCATTCCATTGAGTGAGCTGGGTTAAGAAGATGATCAATAGTTGAGAATAAAACTCTTGGATTACCAGCGGTATCATTTATTATTTTAGAGAAATAGGACTGCCTCTCAAGGTGGACTACTTCTTATATTCTGTTATTTTTGCCTTTTGATATTTCATAGTGAACTATCAGTTTAGTTTTGTTTTTTCACCTCATTTACGCTCAACTCTCCGGCATATTCTCTTTAGATCAGACAATGTTTTGGTCTTCTAAGGTATGAGAGTGCTGGAAGATTTCTTAACAGTCAGCTGCAGCTCTCATCTTAGCATTAAAATTTTTTGGTTACACTATTAGTGTTATACATACAGTGCATCCAGAAACAGCACATCACTTTTTCCACATTTTGTTATGTTACAGCCTTATTCCAAAATGGATTAAATTCATTTTTTTCCTCAGAATTCTACACACAACACCCCATAATGACAACGTGAAAAAAGTTTACTTGAGATTTTTGCAAATTTATTAAAAATAAAAAAATGGAGAAAGCACATGTACATAAGTATTCACAGCCTTTGCCATGAAGCTCAAAATTGAGCTCAGATGCATCCTGTTTCCCCTGATCATCCTTGAGATATTTCTGCAGCTTAATTGGAGTCCACCTGTGGTAAATTCAGTTGATTGGACATGATTTGGAAAGGCACACACCTGTCTTTATAAGGTCCCACAGTTGACAGTTGATGTCCGAACACAAACCAAGCATGAAGTCAAAGGAATTGTCTGTAGACCTCCGAGACAGGATGGTCTCGAGGTACAAATCTGGGGAAGGTTACAGAAAAATCTCTGCTACTTTGAAGGTCCCAATGAGCACAGTGGCCTCCATCATCCGTAAGTGGAAGAAGTTCGAAACCACCAGGACTCTTCCTAGAGCTTGCCGTCCATCTAAACTGAGCGATCTGGAGAGAAGGGCTTTAGTCAGGGAGGTGACCAAGAACCCGATGGTCACTCTGTCAGAGCTCCAGAGGTCCTCCGTGGAGAGAGGAGAACCTTCCAGAAGGACAACCATCTCTGCAGCAATCCACCAATCAGGCCTGTATGGTAAAGTGGCCAGACGGAAGCAACTCCTTAGTAAAAGGCACATGGCAGCCCGCCTGGAGTTTGCCAAAAGGCACTTGAAGGACTCTCAGACCATGAGAAACAAATTTCTCTGGTCTGATGAGACAAAGATTGAACTCTTTGGTGTGAATGCCAGGCGTCACGTTTGGAGTAAACCAGGCACCGTTCATCACCAGGCCAATACCATCCCTACAGTGAGGCATGGTGGTGGCAGCATCATGCTGTGTGGATGTTTTTTAGCGGCAGGAACTGGGAGACTAGTCAGAATAAAGGGAAAGATGACTGCAGCAATGTACAGAGACATCCTGGATGAAAACCTGCTCCAGAGCGCTCTTGACCTCAGACTGGGGCGACGGTTTATCTTTCAGCAGGACAACGACCCTAAGCACACAGCCAAGATATCAAAGGAGTGGCTTCAGGAAAACTCTGTTAATGTCCTTAAGTGGGCCAGCCAGAGCCCAGACTTGAATCTGATTGAACATCTCTGGAGAGATCTTAAAATGGGTGTGTACCGATGCTTCCCATCCAACCTGATGGAGCTTGAGAGATGCTGCAAAGAGGAATGGGCGAAACTGGCCAAGGATAGGTGTGCCAAGCTTGTGGCATCATATTCAAAAAGATTTGAGGCTGTAATTGCTGCCAAAGGTGCATCGACAAAGTATTGAGCAAAGGCTGTGAATACTTATGTACATGTGATTTCTCAGTTTTTTTATCTATACTAAAAGGCAAAGCACTCACTCACTCACTCACTCACTCACTCATCATTAATTCTCCAACTTCCCGTGTAGATAGAAGGCTGAAATTTGGCAGGCTTATTCCTTACAGCTCACTTACAAAAGTTAAGCAGGTTTCATTTCAAAATTCTACACGTAACGGTCATAACGGTCGACAACGTCCGCCATGTTGAACTTTCTTATTTATGGCACCATCTTCACGAAATTTGATAGGCGGCTTCCCTGCGCTAACCAAAACCGATGTACGTACTTATTTCGGTGGTATGACGCCACTGTCAGCCGCCATATTGAATTTTCCAAACATCACTAATTCTCCAACTTCCCGTGTAGGTAGAAGGCTAAAATTTGGCAGGGTCATTCCGTACAGCTTACTTACAAAAGTTAAGCAGGTTTCATTTCGAAATTCTACGCTTAACGGTCAACAATGTCCGCCATGTTGAACTTTCTTATTCATGGCCCCATCTTCACGAAATTTGGTAGGTGGCTTCCCTGCGCTAACCGAAACCAATGTACATACTTATTTCAGTGGTATGACGCCACTGTCAGCCGCCATATTGAACTTTCCAATGTCACTAATTCTCCAACTTCCCATCTATGTAGAAGGCTGAAATTTGGCAGGCTCATTCCTTACAGCTTACTTACAAAAGTTAAGCAGGTTTCATTTCGAAATTCTACGCTTAACGGTCAACAATGTCCGCCATGTTGAACTTTCTTATTCATGGCCCCATCTTCACGAAATTTGGTAGGCGGATTCCCTGTGCTAACCGAAACTGACGTATGTACTTATTTCGATGGTATGACGCCACTGTCGGCCGCCATATTGAACTTTCCAACGTCACTAATTTTCACAATGTCCGCCATGTTGAAGTTTCTTATTCATGGCCCCATCTTCAAGAAATTTGGTAGGAAGCTCCCCTGTGCTATCCGAAACCAATGTACATACTTATTTCGGTGGTATGACGCCACTGTCGGCCGCCATATTGAATTTTCCAAACATCACTAATTCTCCAACTTCCCGTGTAGGTAGAAGGCTGAAATTTGGCAGGGTCATTCCTTACAGCTTACTTACAAAAGTTAAGCAGGTTTCATTTCGAAATTCTACGCGTAACGGTCATAACAATCAACAGCGTCCGCCATCTTGAACTTTCTTATTCATGGCCCCATCTTCACGAAATTTGGTAGGCGGCTTTGTTACTTATGGGCCCATCTTCAAGAAATTTGGTACACGGGTTTCCAACGCTAGCTGAATCCTACTTACGTACATATATACGTCCATAGCCTGCAGCTCGGTCACCGTGTGAGGTGGCGTTGGGTCCCCCATCCCAACGCCTCCCACGTTGTTGGCTGCCTGCCTATATAAGACCGTCCGTCGCTCCGGTCTCTATATTCCCTTCTTTGCTTCGCCACGGGATTCACGTCTCCCTACTGATAACTACAGCCTTTTTGTTTAATCCACGGCTTCTCCGCTGTTTTATTGTTTGTTTATTATAATTATAGTTATTGTATAGGTATTTTAGACTTACTTTACATTGCTCAGGTACCCATTTCCTTTATCATTCCAACCCCCATTACCATGTCTATCGAGGTGATCACTATCGATCAAAGAACTGTCACTTACTGAGTGGTTTCCATGCCCGGAGGTGGCACCTACCTTTTCCATTCTCTTTGTTACATATTGCACGGCCATATCAGGATCACTCTTGATATCCGGAGGAACAGTGTGTCTTATGTATTGAATGACTGGGACAGGTTCAAGGTGTGGACTGATGATGGTACAGGAGATAATTATACTACACAGGAGCACTATAAGAGTGAAATGCTTAAGCCCTTCACCTATGGTTCTGCATGTGAGTTGATTGCTGCCGCTGAATTGTTCGGTTGTCGCTTTCAAGTGTACCGAAATGGCCAAATATTTTACACTTTTCGACAACCGCCAATGCCTCTTAAACATCTTAGATTCACAGGTGACGATTTCAGTAGTGGACACTTTGATGTTTATGAGTGTTTAAACTCTCAAAAGCTGGATGTGATTTTATCGATGAAACCGGTTGTGTGCTTACAACGCTTGACAGATGCCGAATGTCACTTCAACACAACAAATCCTGCAAATACTGTCGTAATTGAAACAAACCATGAAACTCAAACCGATTATGACAGCAGCAATCCAAGCTGTGAGATTTGACACAAGATTACTGTTCACATGGCCAACTGTAAGTTACATGCTCAAGAGTAAGCTCAGCGCACAGCTTGGTCATGTTACAACCGGAGGGCCGAACTGACAACATGGTATACAAAGAGATCCTTAACAAATAATTATTGGCATATTTTCTCTCAGTTTAAAAAGGTTAAATTTTCTTCTTAATAAAAATTTTAAGGCAGTACTTCGCCGCTGCGAAGCGCGGGTATTTTGCCAGTTTTTAATAAATTTGCAAAAATCTCAAGTAAACTTTTTTCACATTGTCATTATGGGGTGTTGTGTGTAGAATTCTGAGGAAAAAAAATAATTTAATCCATTTTGTAATAAGGCTGTAACATAACAAAAGTTGGAAAAAGTGATGTGTTGTGAATACTTTCCGGATGCACTGTACATAGTATAATACACAGTAGTTAGGCGCCAATGTGAGTGGCAGCCTTTCCAGCAGCTCCGTGTACGACTTTATCTTCTTTATCTTTCTACCTTTTTCTCTATCTTTCTGATCACTCCTACCACTTTGTTTTATGTGGACTCGTTTCCTGGACACTTTTTACTACTTGGACATGGATTTTTACATGCTGAGACTCTATTCAGGTAGTCAACTTCTAGTGCTGAGAACAAAGGTCTGTGTCAGTGTGGTTCCCTATTTACCTGATAAGCTAAAGACTAAACGGCTAGTAAGGAATTGGCGATACAAACCTTCGGTGCATTCTGTGATCCTGGGAAATGTGAACACACTACCAAATAAGATCGACGAACTGGCTGCACTGGTAAAAAATGTCAGGACCTACAGAGAATGCAGCTTGTTGTGTTTTTGTGAAATGTGGCTAAGAACTAGCATCCCAGATGCTAATGTGGAGCTACCCAGGTTTAGCACAGTTAGAGCAGACAGAGACGCAAATACCTGCGAGAAGTAGAAAGGAGGAGGACTCGCTCTCTATGTAAACAGAAGGTGTTGCAACCCTGGACATGTAAACTTCAAAATCTCCACTTGCTGCAGTGACATCGAACTGTCGGCCGTAAGTCTTCGTCCCTATTACTTGCCCAGAGAGTTTGGACACGTCATTGTTGTTGCTGTTTACATCCCTTCTTCCGCGGACGTGGAGCTAGCGGGTGACATCATCCACTGCACTGTTGCTAAACTACAAACACAGCACCCCGAGGCGCTTGTGCTGATCTCTGGAGATTTTAACCATATGACGCTGGACAAAACATTGCCTGCCTTCTTCCAGTATGTGGATTGTAACACCCGGGGAAATAGGATTTTTGACCTACTGTATGCAAACGTTAAGGACGCATACAGCTCCACCCCGCTGCCTGCTCTTGGGAAACTTGGTTCTGCTTCAGCCTCACTACAAACCAAGAGTGAGGGAGCTACTTACAACCACACACTCATTCAGGAAGTGGTCCCCTGAGGCAGAGCAGGCTCTGAGAGACTGCTTTGGAACTATGCACTGGGATATCCTGCAGGGGTCACATAGTGAGAACATTGAGGAGGTTGTTGACTGCACTACTGACTCCTCAACTTCTGTATTGACATTGTAGTTCCAGTAAGTACAGTATGCTGCTATGCTAACAACAAGCCATGGATTACAAGTGACATCAAGGGCCTTTTGAAGCAGAAGAAAAGGGCTTTTAAAGGCGGTGATCAGCATGAGCTCAAGCGCATGCAGAAGGAACTCCGAGTCCAGCTCAGGGTGGCGAAAGAGCTTTACAGGAGAAAATTGGAGCAAAAGTTGCAGAATAACAGCATGAAGGAAGTGTGGGATGAGATGAAGATCATCACTGGCTGCAGCTTGAAGCGAGGTGCCTCCTTCGAGAGAGACAGAGAGAAAGCAAACCTGATGAACAATTTTTTTAGCAGGTTTGACCACCCTAACCAACTCTCACCTCAGAGTACTGCATCCTCCACACATCCTTCTGCTGATACCGGCATAGGAGAGAGTTTCCCCCCACCCACAATTACAGCAGCCAAGGTAAGCAGAGAGCTGAGAAGACTTTGTACCAGCAGAGCTGTAGGTCGAGATGGAGTATTGCCATGACTGTTGAAGGCCTGTGCGTTGGAGCTGGGGAGTCCTCTGCAGCGCATCTTCAACCTGAGCCTGGAACAGGGGAGAGTCCTGAGGCTTTGGAAAACATCTTGCATCACCCCAGTCCCAAAGGTATCACATCCTGGTGAGCTGAATGACTTCAGGCCTGTCGCCCTGACATCAAATGTGATGAAGTCCGTGGAGCGGCTGCTGCTTCACCAGCTGAGGCCACAGGTCTGCCATGCCCTCGACCCTCTGCAGTTCGCATACCAGGAGAAGGTGGGAGCAGAGGATGCCATCATCTACATGCTACACCAATCCCTCTCCCACTTGGACAGAGGCAGTGGTGCAGTAAGAATTATGTTTCTGGACTTCTCTAGTGCCTTCAAAACCATCAAACCTCTGCTCCTTAGGGACAAGTTGACAGAGATAGGAGTAGATTCATACCTGGTGGCATGGATCGTGAACTATCTTACAGACAGACATCAGTATGTGCATCTCGGGAACTGCAGGTCTGACATAGTGGTCAGCAGCACAGGAGCGCCGCAGGGACTGTGCTTTCTCTGGTCCTGTTCAGGCTATATACATCGGATTTCCAATACAACTTGGAGTCCTGCCATGTGCAAAAGTTCGCTGACGACACTGCTATGGTGGGCTACATCAGGAGTGGGCAAGAGGAGGAGTATAGGAACCTAATCAAGGACTTTTTTAAATGGTGTGTCTCACACCACCTACAACTGAACACCAGCAAGACCAAGGAGCTGGTGGTGGATTTTAGGAGGCCCAGGCCCCTCATGAACCCCGTGATCATCTTAGGTGACTGTGTGCAGAAGTGCAGACCTGGGAGTGCAGCTGGATGATAAATTGGACTGGACTGCCAATATTGATGCTTAGTGCAAGAGAGGACAGAGCCGACTATACTTCCTTAGAAAGCTGGCATTCTTCAACATCTGCAGTAAGATGCTGCAGATGTTATATCAGATGGTTATGGCGTGCGCCCTCTTCTACGCGGAGGTCTGCTGGGAAGGGAGCATAAAGAAGAAGGATGCCTCATGCCTGTACAAACTGGTGAGGAAGGCAGGCTCTATTGTAGGCATGAAGCTGGACAGTTTGACATCTGTGGCAAAGCGACAGGCTCTGAGTAGGCTCCTGTCAATCATGGAGAATCCACTGCCTCCACTGAACAGTATCGTCTCCAGGCTGTGCGGGGGTTAGGGAAGGGGTTGGTAAACGTTCACATTCTACAATGTTATTGACTGTTATACCTGCCTTGCACTCTCCACCTTGCATTTTTATCACTCTTTAATTAATATTGTTTTTATCAGTATGCTGTTGCTGGAGTATGTGAATTTCCCCTTGGGGATTAATAAAGTATCTATCTATCTGTCTGTCTGTCTGTCTGTCTGTCTGTCTGTCTGTCTGTCAAAATAACATTTTTTAACAGTACGCTTCTTACTCTACATGAAATAATATGTAAAAATGGTCAGATATACGGATATCCATGACCTGCCTCACATCAACTTTTAATCCTTTTGAAATCACTAAATCCAGCATCTGTCCTCTCTTATCTGTGGTCTGGCTGACTTGCTGAAAAATATCAAAAGAGTGCAATAAGTTCATGAATTCTCTTGCTTTCGTGTCACATTGGTTATCCACATGAAAACTTAAATAATTTACAATTAGGAATATATCATGATTAGTTATTATTACAGATACCAAGTCTGAGAATTCCTCAAAAAAAGGCACATATTTTGGAGGTCTATAAATGGTCAATGCGAGAGACTATGTCACTCCTTGAAGAGCCACAGCAAAATGTTTGAAAGATGTGAAAGTATCAAAACAAGTATCTAGTTTAATCAGCTTGAGTCAATATTTGCTAAACTGCCACCTTTGCCCTGACGAACTGAATGAACAAAGCTGTCATTTGGAAGTGCTGCTTCAATTAACACTGCAGTACCATCAGAGCTGAGCCACGTTTCACTTAATTTAAGAAAGTCTATTTTCCTATCACTGCTAAGAACGTTAAGGTAAAGAGTCTTACTTATTAATGCTTTAATATTTAGTAAAACCATACTTAAAATTTTGGAAGAGCAGAGCTAAATGGGAGTGTTATGGCAGTTTAAAATGGTAATTACCAGTAAGTTGCTCGAGTTTTTATTTAACCTATACCTATGTTATAGATGTAATACATTGGGTATCTATAAGTGAAATGGTAATTAAGTTATTTGCATTAACCTGCTTTTTCTGGTTTTTTAGTTAGACTATGGTTAGCTATTATAGTGATAATACAGTGCACATATAAAGGTGAACTCAGTACATAATTATCACATACTTAAATGGCATTTTAGTAAAGATTATGACTAAAATTACATAGTCAAGAAAGGAAGATTACCTTTGAGATATTGTCAGAGAGGACCCGGTTGCTGATTCTGTTTGGATGTAGACCATCTTGTCTGAAGAAATGCGGTCTTTCCCAGAAAAGATCTTAGTTGTCCACGAAACTTACGTTTTTTTTCTGGCAGAAGCCTCTGAGTACTGAAGCTGAAGGTCTGAAAGTTGGAGGACTATGTGATAATTAGATTTGCTTATACATTGTTAGTAAGACTGACTGAGGTTTCAGTACTATTGTTAGACAAAGGAACTGGTGAGAAACTAAGAAACGTGGTGGTAGAATGCTACGGTACAAATGGTATTTGAGGGGAAAAGGATTTACAATAAGGAGTGGAAGAAAAGATAGGCACAGGTTCACAGCACAAACTATAATGAAGCAAAGCAAAATGCTACAAAAAAGGTGTGAGAGTGCAAGAGGCTAGAGACAGCAGTCAGTAAGTGAATGGCAGAAGTAAAATGTATTATTATTAGAATGGATGGAAAGAGGAATATGTTAAAATCATAAAGGAGATGGTAAATGAAAGGCAGGATGTAGTAGACATGAATTACCTTGAAAAACATTAAAGGGAACATCATTAATGATAGATTATGGATATCTGGAAGAAGTACATAGAGAAGTTGCTAATTAAATGGGATAATGTTTTTTGAATTGAGGATTTCGAAAGATTTAACAATAGGATGTAACCATCAGGGAGCTCCACTGAGCCCCAAACCTCAGACACAGTAATGGCCAAAACAGTTCTGGATCTAAATAAAAAGTAATTTATTAAACCAAAATACCCATATAATAATCAGGGTTGCAAAGATCTGTCACAATACAATCAGATTAGTCAATTTCTTCCTCCTTCCTTCCTCCAAGAGTGTTTGCCACTGCCTTCTGAATCTGACTTCCCAGTATGAGGCGGTGGGATTCTTTTCAGATGGAACCTGGTAATGCTTCCAGTGTTACAGTGCTCTTGGAAGCTCTTCCGGGTCATTTGGAAAGCAGGGAGGTCCTCTTCGGCAGTGCCCTCTACTGTTACCCTGGAACCCTGAAAGGGTGGCACTTTCAGACTCCAGGAACCAAGCAAGCACTCCTGCGAGTGTCCAAACTGGGATGCCACAAGAAGACCACTACCACTTGCCATATGGGAGAAGGAAGTCGTCCCGGCTTCCGCTGGTCTATCAGTTATATTTGTCTGGCCGGGTACAAAGCCGTTTCCTCATCAGGCCAGTAAGCTCGTATGTCCTTCCATTCTGCATCCCGTCCAAGTATGAAATTTTCCTTCATACTGGCCAGGATGTCAGTACATGGCTCCACCATCATGTCCCTGGCTTCTGGCAATTATAACAATGATCTCTGTTCACTGGAGATATTTTCCACCTTTTCCTAAAGCAAAGTTTAAAGGTCATAATGTCATCTTTCTCTGGCTTACCATGTGGTAGGTGGAGACCTATAACCACATGATCATTATGGGGTTTTGGGATTGGATATTTCCCCCATGTTGGGTATGTGTGGGTCCCCCTTTGGTTAAAGGAGGACTCTTTCCTGTCTGTGTGACCATTATTTGGCTCCATCTCTCACTTTTGTAGGATCAAGTGCTACTTGGTTCCCTTCAGGTATATCCAGGACCCCTTTGCACTGCATCCCTTTTACTCTTCCCATTCGTACCTCCTTAGTCTGGATAGCCACCTCTAAGACTTGAGGTTCCAATATGGGTGAGTTTGTAATGTCTAATACAGTTTTTGGAACTAGTGTTGTTTTGTTCCCTTCATTTAATTCAGAGACTTATTCACAATGGGTTCCTATATCCTGTACCAGTTCCTATATGCTGTACCATATAGGATTCACTCACCTGTATGGTCAAATCTATTCGGAGGCAGCTGTATTTCTCCCAGATGTCATAAAAACTGGTCAAGTGCTTTGTGTGGAGCACTGGCCATAACAGCAACTGAAAAAGAAACCTATCTGACATTGTAGTGAAATGTTGATGAAAGCTGTTTGAAGAGTTGTATTCTGTGTTGGAATGAGACGTGGCATATAAAGTCAGAACATGAAACAAAGCTAGGAAGAACTGTGAATGTGTGGAGTATTATGAAGTGAAAGGAAAATTACTTTGTTTGGAGGTGATAGGTGATATGCTGTAAGGTGACTTGGAGATGTTGAGAGAAAGGCAGAGAACTATTGAATAAAGAAGTGCATCAGGGTTGATGTGGAGTGGATGAGGGTAAAGAGGAGGTAAAACAAAAGACATGTTTAGAGGTGGTGTTGGATTAAATAAAAAGAATAGTTCTCATCCCAATGTATACCTAGGAATGCAGAGAGAGAAGGAATAAAAGATTAAGGGGCAAACCAGCGTACCTGGGTAAATCAGGTTAAAATGGTTGTGGATCACGTAGTTGAGGGTCTGTGTGAGACGATGCATCTTGTTCATGGTGTTCAGTTGAAATCATAACATCAGGTAAGCTTCTAGAAATGCATCATAAGATAGTGAGAAAGCTACCTACATGTAACGGAATACCATTTTTTCAGCCTTTATGGAGATTGACAGTACAAACTTGAGTATGTTTTATTGGTTCTCAGAAAATGGGGACATGCATGAATCTTTGTGCTGTTTTAACCTTTCTGGTCTCTTGTGACAGGCTGCAAAGATGTTCAAAGAATGTCTACTTAATTAAAGATCTATTTAGCCCAATCACTACAATTACATCTTGTCTTCTTCCACTAGTCTGCCTGTTCACTAAATACTATAGAATGAGTGTGCCCAAGAATGAGTTTTTATGAGAGAACTCATGTAAGGGAAGCCACTATTGCTCTTTAGAACCCAGTGGGGTGTAAAACGTGTTGCTTGCAAGCCCTGTGACTGCTGTGTTCTCTTGTCTTTACTAATGTATCAGTCGAATCAAGCTAATTACCCTTATTCTTCTTGATGGAAGAGTAGATATTTTTAAATTCTGGCTTCATCAGATTCAAAATTATGAAATGATCTTCTTGTTTGTATATAGCAGTGGTTTTCTTGTTCAGTCCTAGGTCCTACCCTGTAGCTGCAGATTGTTATTCTTTTTTTTCCAACCAATTTTTCAATTAATGAGTAATTTTTACCTTTAATTAATTTTGCTGTATCATTAGGATGCCTTTTTTCTTGTGTTCCTTTGTTCTGAGACATGTGTAGTAGTATGAGATTTACATTTATATCAAGCTTAATAAATTGAGTTTGCTCTTTTAATTGTATCTAAATGATAATTAGTTCTAAATGATAATTAGATCACTGGTGGAAAATAAGTTGCAGAGAGAACAAATAGAGTGCAATGTGGATGGAACGGTTAGAAGAAGGTATCAAAAGTATTGTGTGATTGGAGAATTAGAGCATTGTTTGAAGATAAGGTTAGTAAGACAGTGGTAAGAGTAGCAGTACAGCATGGAGCTGAGACGTGGGCAGTAGAAGGGAGTGCATGTGAAGAGATTGAATGTCACAGAAATGAGAATGTTGGGATCAATATGTGGAGTTACAAAATAAGGACTGAATAAGAAATGAGACAATCATAGGTTCAACAGAAGTGGCAGAGTCATTTAAGAAAGTACAGGAAAGTAGTTGAAGTGATATTGGCATGTGATGAGGAGAGACATGAATATGCAGGCAAAAGAGGGATGGGAATGGAAGTTTGGGGAAGAGAAAGTGAGGTAGGCCAAAGAGGAGGTGGTTGGATAAAGTTAAAGAAGATCTGAAGGAAAAGGGTTTGACTGACGAGGAGTTGCAGTACCAAGCTGTTTGGAGAGGGCTGATCAAGCACATCGACAACATGTGCAAGTGGAAAAAAATAAAGAAGGAGAGAACACTGGTGTAAATGACACTGAATGATAAAAGGACAGCAGGTACTTTAGTTTATCGACTTATGTACTTATTAGCAAATACTGGCTTAAAAAAATCTAAATTTTAACAAATAATAATATATTAAATAGCAAGATAAGGAATGAACATGCAGTATCCCTATCTAACATATCTTTATTCAGTAATCATTTAGCATAACCTATTTTCAGTTTCTGGGATAACATAAGAAAACATAGACACTGGGACTTGCTTAATTACAATCAAAAGAAAACTTGGTTGGGAACAAAAATCTGTAATTAAAGGTGGGCCACAAGCACTGAACTTGAAAACACCTGGTGTAAAACATGCCCCTTTACTTGGATGACTCACCACTTTAGTCTAGCATAACCTAATTAGAGCTGCTGATTAGCTTTTCTACATGTATCTTTTTGTTTGTTCTTTTTACAAAAATATACACATTACAATATATTGCTGATTCATTTATTATAATCGGTAAAAATACTTTATGCTCTTTAAAGAAAGCAGAATATTTGAAAATCTTAAACTAAAAGTGTATTTTGACTTTAGCTGTGTTTTCTTCTTAGCATTTTTTTGCTCCTATAGCAAACGTTAAGTATTTATTATTAACAGTATAAAGTAAACTAAGTCACTGTTAGTTTAGCTGTCTTTATTTTGAAATTATAGTCTCTGAAAGCTCCAGAACTGAAGGATCGTTTGGAGGAGTCGGAAAAGTTATTTAAAGAAATGACCGTCACTTGGGAAGATAAGCTTCGTAAGACTGAAGAAATTGCTCAGGTTAGTTTCCAGTTTCTGTGTAATCTCTACCAAAAACTTTGAATATGTATTTAGTGCTCTATTTCACATGTATTGCATAATTAGCAGAAAATTTTTTGGTTGCATACTGAAGTTCTGAGTATCAGAATATTATCTGTAGTAGAACGTTTGACATTATTTACTGCAAGGATAAGTAACTATGGTTCTGCAGTACCACGGTCAGTTGTTACAAGTTTTCTTTGGACCATTTTTTTTTTTATTATTGGCAATGGCCTTAGCTTCAAATTAAAATTTAACATGAAAATCTAGTGCCACTGACCCACTCTAGAGCTAGAATTGCCTTTATGATTTCCATACATTTAAAATCTGGCTTCTTACCAAGGATCTCATAATTAAATCTTTGCTCATGATGCACATTACCTGCATTGTGAGGGAGCGTCAGTTACGGCACTACGGCCATGTGTCGCGTTTCCCAGAGAGTGATCCATCTCTTAAGGTCCTCATTGTTGGGGACCCGAGTGGCTGGACCAGGCCAAGGGATCGCCAACGTAACACCTGGCTGTGGCAGATAGAGGGTCACTTCCGGAGGGTGGGACTGGACCGCATGTCTGCCTGGGGGGTTACCAACCGGGATCCCGAGTTGTTTTATCATGTAGTGGGTGTGGCAACGCACTCTGCGTAAATGTATGACAAAGAGCATGTGATTTATTTAGTTACTTAGAATTGGTGTTTTGTGTTATTTCTATGAGCAGTGACTACATTTTTAGCTAACAATTTTTAGGTTTACTAGATCAGTGTATTCCAAGGCTGTATTAGCCAATTGCACTGATTTTACTTTGACATTCTTTTGTGTCCTCAAAGCTGAAGGCAGATAGGCAGACAATTTAGAAATGACCTTTTTCTTTCTGAATGCTGCATTCATGCTCACTTTTTAATTGGAAGGAACCTTCTGTAACCCAATTTCTGAAAACACTCATGAATGTGATTGATTCTGCAGTTATTTACATTTTCTTGACTTAAGTTTCACTGTATATAGTGCATCCGGAAAGTATTCACAGCGCATCACTTTTTCCACATTCTGTTATGTTACAGCCTTATTCCAAAATGGATTAAATTCATTTTTTTTCCTTAGAATTCTACACACAATACCCCATAATGACAACATGAAAAAAGTTTACTTGAGGGTTTTGCAAATTTATTAAAAATAAAAACACTGAGAAATCACATGTATATAAGTATTCACAGCCTTTGCTCAATACTTTGTTGATGCACCTTTGGAAGCAATGCCTCAAGTCTTTTTGAATATGATGCCACAAGCTTGGCACACCTATCCTTGGCCAGATTTACCCATTCCTCTTTGCAGCACCTCTCAAGCTCCATCAGGTTGGATGGGAAGTGTCGGTGCACAGCCATTTTAAGATCTCTCCAGAGATGTTCAATCGGATTCAAGTCTGGGCTCTGGCTGGGCCACTCAAGGACATTCACAGAATTGTCCTGAAGCCACTCCTTTGATATCTTGGCTGTGTGCTTAGGGTCGTTGTCCTGCTAAAAGATGAACCGTCACCCCAGTCTGAGGACAAGAGCACTCTGGAGCAGGTTTTCATCCAGGATGTCTCTGTACATTGCTGCAGTCATCTTTCCCTTTATCCTGACTAGTCTCCCAGTTCCTGCCGCTGAAAAACATCCCCACAGCATGATGCTGCCACCACCATGCTTCACTGTAGGGGTGGTATTGGCCTGGTGATGAGCGGTGCGTGCTTTCCTCCAAACGTGATGCCTGGCATTCACACCAAAGAGTTCAATCTTTGTCTCATCAGACCAGAGAATTTTGTTTCTCATGGTCTGAGAGTCCTTCAGGTGCCTTTTGGCAAACTCCAGGCGGGCTGCCATGTGCCTTTTACTAAGGAGTGGCTTCCGTCTGGCCACTCTACCATACAGGACTGATTGGTGGATTGCTGCAGAGATGGTTGTCCTTCTGGAAGGGTATCCTCTCTCCACAGAGGACCTCTGGAGCTCTGACAGAGTCACTATTGGGTTCTTGGCCACCTCCCTGACTAAGGCCCTTCTCCCCTGATCGCTCAGTTTAGATGGCCGGCCAGCTCTAAGAAGAGTCCTGGTGGTTTCGAACTTCTTCCACCTACGGATGATGGAGGCCACTGTGCTCATTGGGACCTTCAAAGCAGTAGAAATTTTTCTGTAACCTTCCCCAGATTTGTGCCTCGAGACAATCCTGTCTCGGAGGTCTACAGACAATTTTGACTTCATGCTTGGTTTGTGCTCTGACATGAACTGTCAACTGTGGGACCTTATATAGACAGGTGTGTGCCTTTCCAAATCATGTCCAATCAACTGAATTTACCACAGGTGGACTCCAATTAAGCTGCAGAAACATCTCATGGATGATCAGGGGAAACAGGATGCACCTGAGCTCAATTTTGAGTTTCATGGCAAAGGCTGTGAATACTTATGTACTTGTGATTTCTAATTTTTTTTTATTTTTAATAAATTTGCAAAAACCTCAAGTAAACTTTTTTCACATTGTCAATATGGGGTGTTGTGTGTAGAATTCTGAGGAAAAAAATGAATTTAATCCATTTCGGAATAAGGCTGTAACATTACAAAATGTGGAAAAAGTGATGCACTGTGAATACTTTCCGGATACACTGTACATACAGTGCCCTCCATAATGTTTAGGACTGAGACACATTTTTCCTCCATAGTTGAAAATTACAAATCAAACAATTTTGACATGACTAAAGTGCACATTGTAGACTTTAATTAAGAGTACTTGCACACATTTTTACACCATGTAGAAATGAGAAGACTTTTAATATATGGTCCTCTCATTTCAGGGCATCATAATTTTTAGGGCACACATTGGCAAGTATTTTAAAGCAGTCATATTTAGTAATTTGTTGCATATCCCTTATATGCAATTACTGCTTGAGGTCTGCAATTCATAGTCATTACCTGGTGCTGTGAATCTTCTCTGGTGATGCTCTGCCAAGCCTTTAATGCATCCATCTTCACCCCTTGCTTATTTTGGGGGCTTCACCCCGTAAATTTTCTCCTCAGCATATGAATGGCATGCTCAATTGAATTTAAACCAGATGACTGGCTTGGCCATTTAAGAATTTTAAATTTTTTAGCTTTGAAAAACTACTGTTTCTTTATCAATATGTTTAGGATCTTTACCTTGTTGTAGGATGAAGCACTGTCCAGTTATCTTGCAGGCATTTATTGGAACTTTATCACATAAGATGTTTCTATACACCTCAGAATTCATTGTGCAATTATTGTCAGCAGTTACACATTATCTGTATAGATAAGTGTGCCAACTTTGGCAGCCATACATACCCAAGCCATAAATCCCAAAAACCATGTTTAACGAGTGTGGTGATATGCGTTGGATCTTGGGAAGTCCTTTTTCATCTCTGCACTCTGCTCTTGTTATCGCTCCGCAAGACCTTTTTCCAGAATTCTGTAGGCTCTTTTAAGTACTTTTTGCAAACTCTAATCTGGCCATACTGTTTTTATAGCTAACTTGTGGTTTGCATCTTGTAGTGTGGCCCCTGTATTTCTGTTCATGAAGTCCTCTTGAATAGTAGTCTCTTACATGTACACATCTGCCTCCTGAGCTCTTTCTCTTGTCTGTAGGGAGGTGTTAAGGGCTTTTTCTTTACCATAGTGAGGATTCTTCTGTCATTGGCAGTGGAGACCTTCCTTGGCAGACCAGTCCCTTTTGATTTATTGAGCTGAACAGTGGGTTCTATTTTATTAATGATATTCTGAGAGCTGATTTAGGTAATCCTAAGGTTTTACCAATGTCTCTTATTTTACTCTTGGTTTTCAGCCGCAAAATGGCTTCTTGGATTTTCATTGGCACAACTCTTGTCCTCATGTTGAGGACTCCTATGGGTAGAAACAAGCCCTAGGTATCTTATGCCTACACAAATGAAGCAATGAAACACACTTGGGTAATCATAAACTCCTGTGATACCAGTTGTCCCAAACATTATTGTGCCCTGAAATGCTGTCTAATTCAGATATGTACATGTGTATTGCTTTAGGAGCGCCAGAAGCAGCTGGAAAGCTTGGGAATATCTCTACAGTCATCTGGTATTCGTGTTGGTGAGGACAAAAGCTTCTTAGTCAACCTGAATGCAGATCCAGCACTCAGTGAACTTTTGGTATACTATTTAAAGGTAAATGTTCAGCTTTTTGTCTTTATTATTTAATTTACCTTATGGTTTTTCCAGGATTTATTTTCTTTTCTGGTTTTACATGTAATAATCTTTACAAGCAAACTAAAAGTCAAGTTGTGAAAAAAATAAAAATGCACTGTTTTCAGACAGTATTGTGCATTGTGAGGTATATGTTTCAATTGTAACTGAAAATAATAAAATCCAGTCTTAATTTTTAACTGTTCTTTTTTTTGATTATGTTGATTTTCTTAAAAACAAATAGCATCCCATGCAAATATCTCAAGTTGATCAAAAAAAGGTTCAAAACAAATCAACCCCCACCCCTGAGAAAGAGAGTTAGGCCAGCAGAGTAAAACTTAAAGCTAGTAAAAATAAGTAAATAGATACATTAATAAATGAATAAAGATAAATAGAGTAAAAGAGGGGAGAGAACCTGCTTCCTCAATTTAAATGTTTATTCTAAAATGTTATTGATTAGATCCTGCCAGGTTTTGCAAAAGTTTTGCACAGTTCCTCGTAAGTGTGAATTTGATTTTTTCTAGTTTCAAATAGTATATAACATCAGTTACCCAATGACTTGTTCTGTTCTATTAGTAATATATTTCTAATATTTTTAGTCTTTTTAATATCCCTCCTGGTATATAGATATTTTTATAATTTTCCATCATCTCTCTCTGAAGAAATACATCATTTCTTTGTGTTTGGTTTTACTTTTGACCAGGCATCAATTCTGTGATTTAGAAGACATGTTTTTAAATACATACAGAGCTTGTAGTTCATTTCTGTCTGCTGCATGTATTGTGGAATGCGGGAACACAGTGACTTGAGTGTGATGGTGGCTCAGTATGGTTTAACTTGCAAAGTTGATTTCTTCAGAGCAGGTGTTTCTTCAAGGAGCAGTTGTCTGGGAATATATGAATGCACCACGTTTAGTGAAGCTTGATGCTTGTTGGAATGGGTGCATCCCTGGATTGATGGATGTAATCATTAAACATCCTTTCCAGAGATATTATCGCAAAGTGTCCTTGGAATTTAATGGATGTTTCAAATAATTCACAACACAAGGAAGCCGAATGTTTTCTCACCGTGATGATATATCCCTCACTTCCTCCTGGTGGAATCTTTCAGATTTACGTAAGGTACGCGTGCAAGTATAAACAGTACAATGCTTACATAGCAGTAGCGTCTGCTGGAGTATGCATTACGGCTTAAGAAAGCCTCCCATTCCTGTCCACTTAATTCTTCTAAAAACATTGTCTGTTTTTTTGACAGTCCCTAAAGTCCGGGTTTACAAGCCTATAGTTGCTTGGATTTACCCAATCTCCCTTTTTTGTATAATGCTATAACCACATAATTATGCTCAGCTGCATACAACTCCAATTCACTTGTTTTATTTTAGATTCTTGTAGCATTATGATAAGCTAATATTAATATGTTACTCATTTTACTTTTGCAATTAAACTTTGGGTTAAAATAGTTACTATACATATTTATTTTTTACAATGTTTGTTTTAATAACTGCTTTGAAGTCAGTCGCCTATCTGCACTTAACACTAGAATTCCTGAAGTTTATTTTTTTTACGTTGTTCCTGACCTTCTTAAATTTCCCTGGAATATACCAAGAAGCTCATAGATCCTTACCTTTACGGTAATAGCCCGTTTTTTGATTTGCAAATGTGTGGATTAGCATATCGCAGCCTGCTACACCTACACGTGGTCGAAGTTCTGCCGGAGGTGGGAGTTGAAGCTACTTCTGACAGGGGATTCTACCAGACGTGTCCAAGACATGTGGCCGCAAGTCCGACGACGCGACCACAAAGTCGATCATCGAACTGAGGCCTAGGGTGTCCTGGTGCCAAGTGCACATATGAACACCCCTATGCTTGAACATGGTGTTCGTTATGGACAATCCGTGACGAGCACAGAAAAGTCTGTTAGACAATTTATAGATTTTTTATTTTTTTACAATCTGGTTTCCAAAAGTTCTTTTGTAATTGTCACATGTTACATAACCAGAAACTATATAGATATAAAAAAAACGATACCCCTCCCTTAGTGATACAGCAGTAAGAAATCACATAGGAGAAATAACTTAGCTTTCTTTAATGACAGTTTATGGTGCATAACAGAAGAGGAAGCCATGACATGACTCTCACCGAAGTGGGGGCCCAATTTCATGCTGACTCTGACAGATGAAAAATAGTGCACATTTCTCCAGCTGTCTTTATCTGTCTTGTCTTATGCTTTGCCTAGCAGATCTAAATGATGAGCCTCAATGCTAAATCTGTGTCACTGTGCTTGTGAGTAGAAAGTAGATTTATAAAATATATTTGTGCAGAGGACAGTGACATATTAAACTTATGTTCTGATTACATATAGTAGTAGTAATAATAATAATAGCAGCTCACTACTGAGATCGCGGAGCTCGAACCCGGGACCTTTGAGTTACAAGGCAGCAGTTCTTACTTCTACACCATTCTAGTATATGTTTCAGCTTCCTGTCAAGTGATATTTGAGCTTGGATTTTTAACTCATTGACAGCAACATGTGTGCAGGCCACCACTTAGCTGAATAATACAATTCCAAGCAAGGCAAGAAAGGATACAATTTCATGCTGAGTTTGACAAACAGAAATAGTGCACGTTGCCCATTTCACTTAACTTGTCTTGTCTTAAAAAGCTTGCATAGCAGTTCTTATATGGTGAACCTCTGTATGCTAAATCTGTCTTTGTGTTAGCTGTACATGTGAGTAGATTTAAAATATGTGCACAGAGCACAGTGACATATTAAACTTCTATTCTGATTACAGCCACTGCTTGTAAACTCTAAACTGTGTGGTTCCCCAAAGATCAATCTATGGTCCATTGTTATTTTCATTTTACATCCTTCTTTTAGCCGGGATCATTCAGTCTTTTAAAGACATCTCATCACTTTTATGCTGATGATGTTCAGCTGTGTTATTTCTTTTAAACCACACCAGCTTGATAAGTTGTCCACCGTAGTCAGTTGTGTTTCAAGAAGAAAAGAGTGGCTCTCTAACAATTACTTATATTTAAATTTCAGCAAAATCGGAAACCATGATTATGGCTTCCCCTGACACTTATCCTAAGAGTAATCAGGCGCTTGCATCCTTCTGCATGACTGCAAAGTCCAGTTTTCAAAACCTTGGAGTTATATTTGATTCCTCAGTGAGTTTTAACTTTCTTGTTAAATCTATTTATTATTCATTTTAGTTTAATGTAAGAAACATTTCAAAATTCTGATCTATAATTTCATCATCAGAGTTGGAAAAAATTGTTCATGCATTTGTTCCCTTGCACTTAGATTATTGTAATGCGTTGTTTACTGGCATGGACAAATCATTCCTTATGTGTATTCAAGCTATGCAAAATGCAGCTGCCAGGTTGCTGACGTGTTTCAGAAAGAGGGATCATATTACACCTATTTTATACTGTCTACATTGGCTTCTGGTGGACTTTAGGATTAGTTTTAAAATACTTGTATTTGTGTAGAGCATTGAATGGACACGCTGTAGCCTATTTATCCATTCTCCATCTCAAACTTACTACCTCTCGCATACTTAGATCTCAGGCTCAAGATCTTTTAGTTGTTCCTCATACAAGATTATAAACAAGGGAGGATAGAGCCTTTCAATGCTTTGCACCTAAGATTTGGAACTGTCTCCCTCTTCACCTTTGTGTGATTGACTTTGTGGACTCTATTAAAAAAACAGTTCAAAACTTTCTTGTTAAGCCAGGCTTTTGTTTAGAGTCTTATTGTTATAATTTTATTTTTATTTATTTATTTTATTCTGATACTTAATGTATTTGATAGATTTTATTCTGTTATGTGCAATATCTTCATGTGTCTATGTCTTGCCTAGATTCATCTTTTATTTTATTTTATTGTACAGCGCTTTGTAACGACTTGTCTATGCTTTATAAACATTACTTACTTATTCACTTGCAGAATTGGCTGTTTCCGTTACCATCTGTTTCAGCTACTGCTTACTGCCTCACTTCACTGAGGCTAGTTTTGAATACAAATAACAAGAATAAGTACAAGTAAATACAAGTAACTTTTCCAAATTCTTCCCGAACACTCCTCTATTTTTTGCCCCTGTGTGCATGTGTGTGTGTGGAGGGGTGGGGGTAAGCTTGAAAGCTTCCCTATGTCTCCGTAGTAACAATCGGAGAACAAAGTTTTTAGGATCAGAATTTGCTTTTAATGAACTCTCACTCCTCATAGCACAAAAGCCTCAGTACTTCCACTTGCCAAGATGACATAACTATGTCTCTGTCCCAGCAGTAATACTGCTACTAAGTATTAAGATTTCAAAGTCAAACTTTCATTGCTCATTTGGCTTTGTAGCCCTTGCTGTGCTGAATTTTCTTCTTCTCTTTAGAGATCTGTTTGTGTATACAAATAAATTAATGTATGCAAACTCACCTTACATCTCATCCATATTAATCAGCTGTAGTTGAAACTATATTTGCAAGCAATTTTAGTCCACCGTCAACAAGCAAAGTAACATACATAATCCATAAAAAATAGCTTACTTACACTTTAGTGCTGGGAGTATCAAGAATAATATGTGGAAATGTGTAATTGTAATATCTTTACAGTATCAAAAAGCTAGTTCAAGATTAGAGAAAGCTTTGTGTATGTCATATATGGGTACACATTATTATGGAAAAACAAACAATATGCAAAGGCCTGAGAGTTGCCCTTTATATGAAACAGAATTTGAATGTCTGTCTGCTTCACAATGGTGATCAGTCATATCTTAGTAAGGATATTTGAATTCATGTAAAAAATCTTCAGAAATAGATGTCTGTTATTGAGACTGTATTTTAGACTCCTAATTTATAAAATAGTTTAATTTTTTTTCTCTAATAATGTTTATAAAGCAACTTTAGACAGGGTTATTATAGTCATGGAATCTCCAAATACCCAAATATTAACTACTGTAGTTTAAGTAATGGTTCCAATTATTAAGGAAATTATTGAATATGATATGTAAAGAATAGATATACTAGTGTATAGTCAACATGAGTTTAGATGGGAAAATTGTGTTTAGAAATATATTTGGAAAACTATGAAGAAGCAACAAAAGCATGTTATTGGACAGGTGCATATGATGATATTCATCTTGACTTTCATAAAATGTTCGATATAATGTACTTCATGAGAGGCTATTGATCAAGTAAGAAAAGTCAAATCAAATTTTATTTTTCATATACAAATTATACATTCAGTATACTATGTAGGGAAGTGTTTGGATTGTCAACTCCAATGACTGTGCTGTTAAAAAGAATATGAAAGGACAAATAAAATAATACATGACTTTATAAATGTCAAAAATCATTAATAGAATTTTAAATATGTGATAATAATATAAATAACTAAATAGCTTAATGTAAGAGAGTTAACAATAAGAAATCTTGTATTTCCAGTTACTTTCATGATTCAAAATGTGGATGGGCTGTGGAAATAAATTACCTCTCGTTTTCTTAGAACAGACAGCAGTACCCTTTATATGACTACAGCACAGAAAAAATGCTGTTGTTGGAATGGCTGGCATCTTTGATCATTTTCTTTGTTACTTGTCCAACATTGTTTAGTATAGATGTTGTGGAAGTTAGGGAGTTCACACCCAATGATGCTTACAGCTGATCACACCACTCTCTGTGTCGCCTTGTGGTCCTGTTGCATGCTATTCCCAAACCAAGCAATAATCCATCTTTTTAGGACAACTAGGAAGTTGTCCACTTTGCTTAGCATTTGATTTAAGGCTCTGCTATTGAATAACACTTGAGTACTGTTCCTGTAAGTGCCAAGATAAAAGTTCTGTTTGCTCAATCCTCTGCTGCTTGTTTTTTTGCATCTCGGCAGCCCGGACTTGACAATATATATAACTATCTTGATATGAATAAAAATATAGAACATGTTAAGTTTGCAGATGGTACTAAGGTATGTGAAATGGAATGTAGTCTAGAATCAGTTAAATCATTAGAACGAGACTTGGACAGAATACAGGCTTGGGCTGATTTCTGCAAGATGAACTTAAATGTAAGGTATTGCACGTAGAAAGTAAAAATGGTAGATTCAAGTACACAATAGGAAGATTGAAACTTAAAAGTACACCTCATGAGAAGGACCTGGGGCCTCATGTATAACGCCGTACATAGAATTCATACTAAAACATGATGTACGGACAAAAGTGGCAATGTTCATACACATAAAATTATCCTGATGCATATGCCAAGTTCCATGCAATTCTCCATTACAAATACCAATGAACGTGAAATTTAATGCATATGCACGCACCTACAACCCCACTCCAACTCCTGCTATAATTTTAAATATTTTAATATGCAAATCATTATAATTATCACCTTCCATTCAGTCTTTGGTTAAAAATGATGGAAAAGGCATGTGAAAAAAAGAAGAATTTCAGGTATTGCGAAGTGGAGGCAAGGAAAAACATGCTATTTTGTTCAAGTTCAAGCTCAGAAAGTCGCACAGTGCCCAAAATAAAAAAAGAAGTGTTTAGATATCACAGTCAAAATGAAAATGTGAGTCGTAGCCCACCCTCTGTTTATTCTGTTTCAGACAATATTACAAAAACTGACCCCCATGCAATGCTGAGGCAATGATGGTGCTATTGTGCTGAGCATGTCTTTGGGCACTGGCTGCACACACACCTCTGCATCGGAAACTGCTTGGAAGGCCATCTGGCTGTGTGCTGACGAACGCTGTTCTGGAGTCACAAAATGCAATAGTGGATGCTGTAAGAGATGTGATGTAATGAATATACGGGCTGTACTATGTGTTACTGACCAGAAACAAAATGGATTGGTTAAAAAATAAATGCTGCATCTATTGCTTGTTTTTACATTCAGCTAATTTCTTCCAAACGAAGTTGTAATGCTGTCATATTTGGCTGATCATTTGGTGGGTCAAGTTCATCATAATGCATCTCTTCAGGTACATGCTTGCACAATGCGACACACTTTCTGTGCACTATAGCGCAACAAATTAACCGAGTGGAAATGCTTTCTATTTACATAAGCAAATTCATTCTCTGAAGGTGCCTGTATAGTGAAGCGATGGCACCAAGCGCCATAATGAATAGATTATCTGCTCTTTACTTTGACTTGATTCACTGTACTTTAAAGGACTGCTTGTCTTTTTCCACACTCATTAGAAAAAGACCTCTAACTGTGCAGAGCTGCTGTTTTTATAGATTTTCCAGCTATGTATGATGTAATGGCAGCTCATTCTTTTGGAGATTTATCCCTGACTGATGTAACTTGTCCAGTGCCGTTGCAATAACAAAGTGCATGCAGCTGACCGCTCTGATTAGATTTGGGAAAGCCAGACTTTGCAGCGAATTAAGTTTTTATGTTTTACAGTTCAACAACAGTGTAAGGAAATCTTATCTATCAGGATGATAATTGGATAATACAATCCTATACAGCTGGAATGGCATGACTGAGTGATGTTTGTGAAATACTTGATTGTCAGCAAATTCATGCTGAAAAGCTCCTGTGCTTAAAATCTTGAGAGTGGACAGAACTTGCAAAGGAGCAGGTAGAGCACAATTCCTTAGAGTCTGCCTTTGTAAAGCTGGCACCAGTTCAGCACACAGCTCCAAGAGGATAGCTCTTGGAAATCAAAATTGACTTAGAAGCCAATCAATCATCATCATCATCTGTAAATGCTCTCTTCTGATTCTTCCATTTTCGATGTCTTCTAATAACGCTAAAGCAGCCATGGTAGTTGGAATAGTTCGGCCATTCCATGCACCACTGTATTGTTACAGAATGATTACAATCAAGTGAATTAAATTTGTAAACGATATGCAATCAATTTTGGTGCATTTGATAAAGCCCGTGTCATAAATCATCTTCTTTAAGCTGCCCCGTTAGGGGTTGCCACAGCAGATCATCTTCTTTCATACCTTTCTGTCCTCTGCATCCATAAACATTCGCTTAGACCTTCCTCTTTTTCTCTTCCCTGGCAGCTCTGTCCTTAGAATCCTTCTACCAATATACTCAGCATCTCTCCTCTGCACATGTCCAAATCAACGCAATCTCACCTCACTGACTTTGTCTCCCAACCCTCCAACTTGAGCTGACTCTCTAATATACTCATTTCTAATTCTATCCATCCTTGTCACACCCAGTACAAATCTGAGCATCTTTAACACTCCCACATTCAGCTCTGTGTCCTGCTTTCTGGTCAGTGCCACTGTCTCCAACCCATATAACATAGCTGGCGTCACTACCATCCTGTAGACCTTCCCTTTCACTCTTGCTGATACCCGTCTGTCACAAATTACTCCTGGCACTCTTCTCTACCCATTCCACCCTGCCTGCACCCATTACTCTCTAACTGATCCGGTATGGAAATTTGTATTGTTGTCCGCATATTGATTTGGCAAAATTTTTCACCAGATACCCTTCCTGACGTAGCCCTCCCCATTTATTCGGGCTTGGGCCACCATGAAGAAACACATTGGTTTGTGAATCCCCCTGTGGCTAGGTTAAAACCTGCATCATAAATGTGAATCTAAAAAAAGAAAAGCAGAGCACAGAAACAGTAGCACTGCTTTTAATACTGGGTGCTGCCAGTTTGCAAAACTGAGCAGAAAAGTGTGTACACAAGGGGGTTCCCTGCTTGGAAAATGTGTGTGGCTTTACACCAAGTTTAGTTTTAATACAACTTCAAGTGAGTGTGGAAACGGGCGTATGCAACATTTTTGTGCATACACACCGTTTATACATGAGGCCCCTGGGGTTGTAGTAGACTCTAAACTATTTACATCCATACAGTGGACAGAATGGAATAAGTAGGCTAATAGAATATTAGATTATATATGTTGATTACAAGACAAGGAAGGTTATCCATAAGGTATATAACATACTAGTCTGCAGTTTTAGTCTCTCTTTTATGGAAAAAAAAATGTATAGCAGAACTAAAAGTGCAGAGAAGAGTTACTAGGCTGATTCCAGGACTGCAGTGTATGAGCTGCATTAAAGATAGAAGGCTTTGAAACTTTCAGGTTTAAGCAAATACAGATTAAGTGGTGACATGATTGAGTAGTTCATAGATATGAAGTGAATTAGTATAGTGAATCACAGGTGTTGCTTTAAAATACATTTTTAAAAAAGAACACAGGGCGCACAGATGGAAACTGTTTAATGATATATTTTGTGCAAACATTAGAATACTTCTCTTCACACAGAGAATCAAAAACATATGAAGTTATCAAGTACTGTGATAGACAGTTGTTCTTTGGAGACCTTCTAAACTCAAGTGTTATTTTGAAGATGTTAGGTGAGAATGATTGGCAAGCTTGTCAAGATTATTTTTATCTTTTAATGTGTTAAATTTCTCCTGATCCTTGTACATAATTACATTATAATTTTAATCTATGTTCCTTTACTCAGAGTTCACAAAGTTCACAATTACAAATTGACCTTTCTGTATCTGCTATATTGTAATTTTGTTTAGTGTAATAATTCTTATTTGTATCTTCCTTTTCATGTTTCATATTTTAAACTAGGTTCTTATTTAGTGTGTAAAGATACTTGTTGTGTCATTCTTTATATACTGTGTGTATGTGCATAATGATTTCTTATGCCATTTTGCCTTTTCTGTAAATTTGCAAATTTTGGAATCGCATTATTTAGGCAGATTGTGCTAATGCAAATCTTTACTGATTCTGGTGGTTTCCTTCTGTTGCAAATGTAGGGGTTTAGTGGAATGTTGACAACAACAGTCAGAGGCGCTGAAGGTACACCTCAGATAATACAGTTTTTCAGTGGCAATGATATAGAATATATTTAATTTTTTTTCTTCATTTTTATTTAAACTTTTTTTTCACTGTTTTCAACATATTTTGTCATTTTTGCTGACAATAGGAACACACCCTGGTTGGGTCAGCTGACTCGCAGGACATTCAACTTTGTGGCATGGGAATCCAAGATGAACATTGCACCATTGACATTACAGGAGATGGACAAGTTATTCTCTCTCCAAATAAGAATGCAAGGTACTGTACATAGAAAAATTAACACAAAACTACAACGATCCAACATTTTTCTAATATTTTTAGTGATTATTTAATTTTATTCATTAAAAAATGCAATGCTAATTTTGATGTTTCTTTTTAAGAATATTGTTTTTCCTTTTTGTTGGAAAACTGTTTAGGTTATTCCCATTTCTAACAAAGAATCCTACCCCCTTTTTCAAAGTGTAGGTCTATTTCTATTTCCTTAGTTGCTAAGTTATTTGAAAATCAATTAACTGAACATCTTGAGCACAATAACTTACTTAGTGAATTTCAATATTGTTTTTGATAAAACCAATCTACTGTGTCTGCTTTATAATTTATTGAAGAAATTCAAACCTGTTTTAGTAATGACCGTATAACTGGTACAATGTTTATTGATTTTTATAAGGCCAAGGACCTGAATTTGTTTTAGGTGTGGTAAAAATGACCACATTCCTGCTTGCTGTTCAAACAATCCCAATCCAGATGTTTTCTAAAAAAAAATAAGGAACCTAGAAAAAAAATGTGAGAAAGTGACAACTGAGCAGGAAATCTGTCAGTTTTCTTTAAATTTGTAACAGCTTTTGTGAACACTCAGGAGCTAAAGCTTCAAATCAGTTTTTTGCAAGGATACCTATGATCCATGATATCATTGATGTAAGAAACCAAACCTGACAAGATGTTATGTCACATACATGAAGACGAGCCAGTTTTCAACACTAATGATTCACCAATTTTTGAAGAGTGGTGAAAAATGCATTACAAATAAACTTAAGTCCACTCCAGAGATCTTTTCCACCAGTAAGTTGTCATATAACCATATTACTGCCATGAAACACCACATCAGACGGTAGCATGGTACACCCTTTAAAGATTGACTCACAACCATCCATCAAAGCAACAGATGCAGGTATCATTCAGGAGTCATCCCTTTTTATCACCCATAGAAGTGCACTATCAAATATGCATATGCTTTGCCCAATATTTCAAAGAGTTTTTATTCTCTTAGTGGTGCTAAATTGTTATCCATTATGGATGTTAAATCTGGATATTACAAAGTAGAGGTTGTCACAGAAGATTTTAAGGTTCAAGGTGCAGACAGTTTAATCTTATAGCCCAGTTTGTCACAAATGTTCTAGCACATTTTGGTACTTGATTGAGAAGTGTGTGGAAATGTACATACTAACTGATGTGCTTTTGTTTTTGAAGGACTTAATTGTCTTTTTTTAATACAATTGAAGAACAATAAACCGGACTTGTGAAAGTGCTTAATCATCTCAAATATTTTAAGTTAAAAATTTCTCCTGTTAAATACCATTTTTTTTTTTACATCTTAGATTAATTATCTTGGTCTTGTGGGTGATGCAAATGGTATTCATACAAACCCAGATGAAATCTCTACCTTAAATACCTGGCCTTTACCTTAAAATAAGGAGAAACTAAAATGATTTAGGTTTTGTTTAATTTATAGTTATTTTTTGAAGTAGATTCTGAAATAGCCATACGAAAATGTTGACAAAGCCAGACTTGAGTTCAAGAAAAATAGGAGGATGACACGAATTTATGGCTTTGATTGGCAGCTGGACAAAAGTAACCCTTAAAGTCATGTCCCACATGTTGTTGTTCAAGGACCTTTGTTACAAGGGAAAGAGCTGACTTTCTCCATTTGTCAAATTCCTCTTACTACAAAGAAATTCCTTCATGTTCAGGTCCCTATACTCAGGTACAGCCTGTACCAATCCTATTAGATGAGCCAGTTAATAGTTCAGCTGTGGACATTTGTGGAAGTTCCTAATTTAAACGCCAAAAAAGAAACAGTAATGGAGGAAAGCACTACTAATCAATTCAATGAACCCAATGATTAAGTGAGTCTTTTGAAGAGATAAACATGCATTGTAGAAGAGGAAAGCATTAGTTTTTGGAAATGCCAATTTTCAGTATAGCAGTGCTTTTTCTAGTTAGCTCTTTTCACTTTCTAACAAAGGAAGAAGAAAAACAGCCAGGCAGAGTTGTTTACACATAAACACAAAATAAATTGTATTATTGTTGATGTCTATGATGTGCAGATCGCCTGCAGCTGGCACATTCCTCTTGAAGCTAGGACATTGATAGTCATAGACTGGGGATGGACTGGGCAATGAGGACATAAAGCAAAAAGAGGTTGGTGCAGATCTGTGCAAAGTGCTTTTTATTGTCACAGAAAAATGCAGTGCAGTTTCAGATCTTCCGAAAAATAAATAAGTAATCCATAATAAATACAATACTCATAGTGTAGGGTTAATGTCACAATAAATATCTCGATAAATACAGTATGTTAAAATGTGCAGGTTAAAACACAGGATCTGTCCTTTAAAACCCCACTTGATCCTCTCTGCTTCCTTTTTTTAAACTGATGCTTTCTCTGCTTACTTATGATGGTCTACTCAGTAAGAGCAGACATCCACTGGCACATACAGTCAATCCTTTAAATCCATCTTGTGTTCCTGTCATCATCCCACAGTGTACAGTGGGAAACCTACAAGTTGTGCTTCTTTCTCCCACTGCCATTATTCATCCTTTGGCAGAAGCCCACTCAGAGTGTTTGGTCGCTCCTATTTTTTAGGAGTTCAGCAGGCACAACTTGGGCCTGTGAGCGCTTTTCCACCTGCTCCTTTCGGGTCCACTTCCTGATCTCCTGCTTCCTTTCTGTAGCAGCATCACCTCGGCCACAATTCTGTCTGTACAGTTTTTCTTTCATTCCTTTGCTTTAACCTCCATATTTCTTTCTCTTCATCCTTTTTTCCTGTACTTTCTTTCCGGATCATCCTTTCTCATTCTTTCTTGATCTGTCCTGCTCAGGCTGTTTTTATCCAAATGGGCGCAGGTGCCTTAATTGCAATACTAGTGCTTGAATGCAGAAATGATCTGTATTGTACGTGGGCTACGGTAATTTTCCCCCATCTTCACCCAAGAGCCACTCGTCTATGATGTGTACACCTACACCTGCCCAGAGCATTAGGACTCCAAATTTGTTTTACCACAGCATTATTGTAGGTTTAATCTCACTGGAGTTCGTAGTGAAGTATTTCTTTTGTAGTTCGAGAAGTACTGTAATTTAACACTAGAATCCCTGAAGCCTACGAGTTACAAGTTTTTTCGTAGACTTCAGGAATTCTAGTGTTAACGTTTAAAAGCAGTCAGCCCACCATAAACATTTGAAAGAAATAACAATTACACATCTCAATGAAGTGAAAAATTGCCAGCAATCATTTAGACAAATAAAGAGGAGTGAAATTGAATTAAAATTCACTAAATAATCCAAATCAGTTTCTGGATTTTTTTTTTTTTTTAAATTTTAGGACAAAAATATACTTCAACAGTCAAGGAGGAGGTAAAGTGCATCAGGAATAGTAAATGGAGATTAAAAGATACAGACAATGAAATAGCAGATGTTCTAAACTTGCATTTTTTGAGGATCTTGTCAAGTGAGGAAGTGGATAACCTCCCAGTGGTAAAAAGGACTACTAAGGAGGTACTGAAGAATTTGGAAATTGTAGAGGGAGAAGTACTGCTCAGATTAAATAGGCTGAAATAAAATAAATCTCCAGTACCAGATAATACTTATCCTCGAATTCTTAAGGAGGTTAGTGAGTACATATATAAACCCTTGATGCATATT
>JANRMT010062791.1:549669-587586 GCA_026402145.1 Polypterus bichir lapradei | reverse complement strand
CCCTTGACACACATTTATAGGAAGTCACTGTGCGCTGGGGTGGTTCCGAAGGTCTGGAAAGTGGCAAATGCTATTCTGTTATATAAAAAGGATAGGCTCAGATACAGGAAGCAGAGAGTGATGATGTGAGGAACCTTATCAGAATTGGCTGATGTTAAGAATGGTGTTCCACAGGGGTCAGTGCTAGGGCCACTGCTATTTTTAATATATATAAATTAATTGGATAAAAAAGTTACAAGCTGGTAAAGTTTGCAGAGGATACAAAGATCGGTGGATTGGCAGATAATTTGGAATCCGTTAAATCATTACAGAAGGACTTGGACAGCACACAGGCTAGGGCAGATTTGTGGCAGATGTAGTTTAATGTCAGTAAATGTAAAGTATTACACATAGGAAGTAAAAATGTTAGGTTTGAATACACAAGTTGTAGTGGACTATATGCTATCAACTTCCTAACAGTGTTAAGAAGCCATTAAGAAGGCAAACACAATGTGTAGAGACAGAAGTCAAATTTGGTTATACTCAATCTTTCTAACACACTGCTTAGACACATCGATTAGTACCTTAAGTACTGTGTACAGTTTTGGTCTCAAAGCAACAAAAAGGACCTAGCAGCGCTAGAAAAGTCCAGAGAAGAGTGACTAGGCTGAGTCCAGGACTATAGGGGATGAATTATTAAATTAGGAGAGATTAAAATAGCTGAACGTTTTCAGTTTAAAGAAAGAAGTGGACACATGATTGAAGTGATTAAAATTATGAAGGGGAATTAGGACAGTGGATTGAGGCTGTTATTTCAAAATGTGTTAATCACGAAGACAAGGGCACAGTTGGAAACTTGTTATGAGTAAATTTCGTGCAAACATTAGGATGTCTGTCTTTACAGAGAAAACCATAGACTCATGGAAATAAGCTACCAGGTAGTGGGCTACACAGTAGGACTTTAGGGACTTTCAGAACCTGTGTTGATGTTATTTTTGAAGAATTAAGTGGCTAGGAACAGTGAGTGTTGTTGGCTTGAATGGCCTGTTCTTGCCTAGATTGTTTGAATGCCCTAATGAGTATCTGTTTTATCTTGGTAGAGTAATATATAAATTGCTCTACTTTCCCCTTTTGTATTATTAATATGTAGCCTTAGAATGCCTAATCTCACAGACTTACCACTATATATAACTTATCCCCACCTTCCCTTCTATATCTATAACCTCAGGCAATTAGATGTAGTAAAAAGACAAGCAGGAGTTAAGTTACACATAAAATAATGTATTACTGATAATATTCATAAATAATAACAAAATGCAAAGTACATTTGAATATTGGCAACCATACAACCTGATTAAATGGTGATGTGTAATTCAGGTGGCACACAGACTTGCAGTTACTTAAAATGTCTCTAGTTAAGGCATCGTTGGTGCTCAGCTTTCAGCCACATGTCTGTTCAATATGGCTGCTGAGCTGTGCTCTTCATTGTGTTGTCTTCATCATCACAGGTTAGCAAGAGAGATGCTTCTTCATCATATGTTGGTAAGAGAGATGCTTCTTTCAGATGTTAGTAAGAGAGAGAATGTGAGGTTAAGCACGTATATTTATAGATGTTCTCTCCAACCCCTCAAACCAATAGGACATCATGGTACTTAGATGCCTCTAAGACAAGCCAATTCCAAACAGCCATACCTCAGACCAATGGGTGAAATAGAACATCTTAACACCTACCACCCCCCAAAACCATATGCTAAACATCCTGGCTTCCTTGCAGGGGGTTCAAAGACTTTAGCAGAGAAATACTCATCAAACTGGTTTAAGACACATCCCCCCCAAATCCTGTCATAAAATTACAAAGAGACAGTCATAAAGGGGGGGGGGGGGGGGTGTCAAACAGGAATACCTCTCACGAAAGTTACATTGGTTTGCCTAAATTATAAATAAAGACATACAAAACATTTATCAAGTTATATGCAAAATCTCACAACAGTATCAGAAGTGTTATAAATCCTATTCTGAATAAAAATTAGCTTAGCATTGGTAACATCAGAACAGATGGAAGAGGAGACCTTTACTTATCCAGTTCTGACAGGGCCTTTGACTTATTTCATTCCCTTTCAGCTGTCTTTAGCTCTGTCTGTAGACTGCATAGAGCTTCAGAAACGCATGGGCAGGATAGTCTTTCACATTTCGGCCTAGTGGACAGAGCATAGACATTTTCAAGGCAAGAGGACATAGGTGACCATAGCATATCAGTGGCAGCATTGGTATCAAGAGAGGAGAAATGGTCAGGAGGATGGTGATCAGAGGAGACTAGGGATAAGAAACTGGTGGGAGAGTGGGAGTAGAGGTAATGGCTGAAGGACACATTTTGAGGAATGGTAATAGAGTGAAGGAACAGAAAGAACTGAATGCAAAAAGTGGTGTGATGGGAAGTGACAGCAGTTTTAGTGAGTATGCAGTTCCAAGAGAGAACAAGATCCAGAAGTTTACCAGCTCTGTGACTAAGTTGGGAGTGGAGCTGTGTTATGGTGAAAGAAGAGAAGGGACATCTGTAGGAGAAAGTATATCTAGGTGGATGTTCAGATCCCTGAGGATTATAAGTTTGCTTCCATCATCTGGAATAGAAAAGAGTAGCATGTCCAGTCCATCGAAAACATTTTTAGTATACCTGGATGGTGGCAAAGAACAACGTTAATAGGTTAGGAGTCCGTGATTGAAGATACTCAAAAAAGAGATACAGGTCAAATTTTGTTAGAACGAAGTTCTTGGAAATGGAAAAACTATTTGTTATGACTGTGATTTTTGCACATAGTGCAGTGTTTCATCACATATAGTTGATTATGATTACGGAATGTGAAACTTGATGGCAGCAATAAGTTCCAGCTTTTTTCATAAAGTAAATTGCTGCTGTCAATGCCTTTCGAAACCATATGCAGCCCCTAGGGTGTGTTCCTTTCGTTGTCCAAAAAGCACCAGTTACTATTATTAGACTTCGATATTGGTGAGTCTGGGGTCCCCCTCAGTGTTCAAAGCATGTGTCACTTTAGTTATAAAGATGACACCCCTCGATCTACTTGCTGCTTGAGTTACTTAAACGGTGTCTGGAGCTCACAGCCCTTAACTTTCATAAACGGCATACCAAGTGGGCTCCGGCAGATTGAGCCTTATTCACCAGAGCAGCAATGCAGATGGGCTATGGATTACCACCCTCACTCTGATGATGGATCTGACACTTAATATACAGTACCAAGGGGAACACTGAGAGGATCACTCTTGATTCACCATGGCCAATCCTGGATAACCCCTGCAATTCCAACAGTGACAATGGTGCTCTGTGCACTGATATGAGTCTCGCTACGGACCTTCAGAGCTGCACAGATACAGCTGAAGTCAAATTTAATTGATAGTATCCATCCTCTAGATCTGATCACAGCCAAGGATCTTGATGTTCATTAAACTCACATACTCTGCTTTCTTAGAGGCTTGTCATTGAAATTGTTTCCAGTTGATAGGTGAAGGTATTAAGTGTCTGTTGCTTTCAACGGAAAGTAAATGAAAGCTTCACTACTAGAAGCAGGACCATTCACTTCTTATAGGTACTCAATTGACAAGCCAGTCGAAGTTGCTTTAAAAATGTGGAGCAAAAATCTTTATATTTGCTTAAACTTTATAACTATGTTGTATAAGAATTGAATCCCCATTTTTCCATGTACATATGAATAAATTAGTATGCATCATGCTGTGGAAAATAATTTGAAATTATAGCAATTTCCTGGCGGAATTTTTCTGTTCTCCACGTAGATTGTTGTGCAGCTACATTTGGGAGTAGTCAGATTAAAGAAAACTTACAGTGATGCATGTTAAATCCTTGAAAGCAGAGAAAGTTTCTCTTAGCTCTTTACTTCAAGTTGTTAAATATATATATAGCAATTCTATGTAAGATTAAACTGAAACAGCAGTGAGCAAAACATTTTGAGAGAAAGTGACATAAATTCTGGAATATAATTTAATCTAATTTCTACCTGTATTTAATACATTTATTTTGTCTTTGTATAAGTGCATGTGATGACTTATGTATTGAAATTATTTATTTTCCTATTCAGAACATGTGTAAATGGATCAATAGTGAATGGACCAGTATTACTTCATCATGGGGATCGGATCCTCTGGGGTAATAATCATTTTTTCAGGTGAGGCACAATTTTTTTTTTTTTTTTTTTTTTTAAACTATACATGTGACAGAGCAGAGCATAATTTTTCATTCAAACTTTCATCCTGTTTCCTTTTATGTAAACCCTCTTCAATACATTATCTTGTACTGCATACATGCATTTTAATACACATCTTCCTTGATTAGATTATCAGTTTTTTATAAACTTACACAGCAAATTCACTACTCTTAATGTTATCACTGGAAGAGTTCATTTAACTCTTTAAAAGTATTTGGATCACACATATATGGGGGATTATTATATGGTGTGTTTCTATGTAACAAGGGTTAGAAAGTAAGGTCTTTAAATGTTACCAATCACAGCTATTCAAAACATGTGATGTTAACAGGAAGCTATTAGCTACACTGCAAAAAAAGCTTAGCTAAGCAATAAGATATAAACACTGAATTTCAGGAGAAAATGACTTAATATTAGTGAAATTATCTGTCCATGCAGCAAGATAATTTTACTTGCCAAGACATCTTAAAATAAGTTAGTTCCAGTCTAGAAATATGAAAGCTCTGATAGGTGTTCAAGGGTTTGAAATAAGTAGAAAATACTGTTTTTTAGAACAGATTACTTGAGATTAGACTTCCTACAGTGGAAATACACTGAATATTAGAAAATAATTTTTAATTCAGGTATTTTGCATTCTTAATTTTAGCACACTGAAAAATGAAGGCCAAGGAACAAGAGAATAAATCACTAATATAAGTGGAAAATTCTTAATACCAGTGGAGAATGAAAGTCTTGTTATGTGAAACAAGTTAGCTCATCTTGAAATAGGTAGTCCAATATTTAATCTCAGAGCATATATCTTAAAACAGGAAAATCATTTTACAAAAATCACTGAATAAAAAAAAAAAGATTATTAAGAAATAAATGCTTGAAATAAGCAAAATTATCTGCCAATGGGGCGAGAAATATTGACTTAGTTGAATTACTTAATTTCAACACATACTAAGCTATATTTGCATGATATATACAACAAATTTCAGTCCACCTACAAAAGAATAAGGTAAAAGTAGCACAGTGCTCTCATTTCAGGATGGTCTTCATTTCAAATTGAAACCAAATATTTTAGTAGAGGTTTGAATTAAGAATTTATTGCTACAGTCAAGTCACATAATTTAGATATAATTTCCTGATGTATGTTGGCTTTCTTCCATAAATAAAGAGCAGTGCTAATGATTATGTCTTTATTGTAAGTTATTTTAAGTATTAAATCAGTATCCAACAGTACTACTGCTGTGTTTACAATACAGAAACAGAGAAACATAAGCACATGAAAATTAGTTGACACAGGAAGATTACCTTGTATATAACACAGAAGTCATATCCATATCATTATTGTACATTGTAGTTCAGGATTGTCTCATCTTGTCACAACTCACAGTCAGAAATGCATAACATAAACTTGTAAACTTTTAACAGTGGTAACTTGCCAAAAAATAGAACAAAGAAAATACAACCTGACATGTTAAAATCCACAAAAAATCTAATTATTTATAATTAACTTATCTAATTGATTTTCAAATATTATGGTAATTATATACATCATAGACATGCATTTCTTGTTCTACATTTGGCTCACACAATTTTTCTTGTAGCATATTTGTATTTTCCCTTCAAATTATTTTGAATGTATGTATGATTTCTATTAATGGTTTCTAAATCACACTTTACCTAATTTACAGTTATACTTAACCAATCATTTTGCTTCAAAATGTATCAAGTTGATTATGTTGGCTATTCTTAAGTAGTGCCTCAGTGATTACTAACCAATAAACTGTTTTCATTCAGCTAAGGCTTTCCTGTATGACGCAGTTACATCCTTCTCATGAATTGTGTCCTATAATATTTCAGTCTGAATTACAGAGAGGACAGTGGCAATGCACTTAGGATATGTTAGATGTAGTGCATAATAGTAGATAGATACTTTATTAATCCCTAAGGGGAAATTCACATAATCCAGCAGCAGCATACTGATACAAAAAAAATTAAAGAGTAATAAAAATGCAGGTAAAAACAGACAATAATTTTGAATAATGTTAACGTTTAACCCCAAAGGGTGGAACTGAAGAGTTGCATAGCGTGGGGGAGGAACGATCTCCTCAGTTTGTCAGTGGAGCAGGACAGTGACAGCAGTCTGTCGCTGAAGCTGCTCCTCTGCCCAGCGATGACACTGTTCAGTGGATGCAGTGGATTCTCCATGATTGACAGAAGCCTGCTCAGTGCCCGTCGCTCTGCCACGGATGTTAAACTGTCCAGCTTCATTCCTACAATAGAGCCTGCCTTCCTCACAAGTTTGTCCAGGTGTGAGGCGTCCTTCTTCTTTATGCTGCCTCCCCAGCACATCACCTTGTAGAAGAGGGCACTCGCCACAACTGTCTGGTAGGACATCTGCAGCATCTTATTGCAGATGTTGAAGGACGCCAGCCTTCTAATGAAGTATAGTTGGCTCTGACCTTTCTTACACAGAGCATCAGTATTGGCAGTCCAGTCCAATTTATCATCCAGCTGCACTCCCAGGTATTTATAGGTCTGTACCCTCTGCACACAGTCTCCTCTGATGATCATGGGGTCCATGAGGGGCCTGGGCCTGCTAAAATCCACCACCAGTTCCTTGGTCTTGCTGGTATTCAGTTGTAAGTGGTTTGAGTCGCACCATTTCACAAAGACTTTGATTAGCTTCCTGTACTCCTCCTCCTGCCCACTCCTGATGCAGCCCACAATAGCAGTGTCATCAGCGAACTTTTGCACGTGGTAGGACTCAGAGTTGTATTGGAAACCGGACCGGAGAAAGTACAGTCCCCTGCGGTGCTCCTGTGTTGCTGACCACAATGTCAGACCTGCAGTTCCCAAGTCGCACATACTGAGGTCTGTCTGTAAGATAGTCCACGATCCATGCCACCAAGTGTGAATCTGCACTCATCTCTGTCAGCTTGTCCCTAAGGAGCAGAGGTTGGATGGTGTTGAAGGTGCTAGAGAAGTCCAAAAACATAATTCTTACTGCACCACTGCCTCTGTCCAAGTGGGAGAGGGATTGGTGTAGCATATAAATGATGGCATCCTCCGCTCCCACCTTCTCCTGGTATGTGAACTGCAGAGGGTCGAGAGTGTGGCGGACCTGTGGCCTCAGGTGGTGAAGCAGCAGCCGCTCCATGGTCTTCATCACATGTGACATCAGAGCGACAGGCCGGAAGTCATTCAGCTCACTAGGACGTGATACCTTTGGGACTGGGGTGATGCAAGATGTTTTCCAAAATCTCAGGACTCTCCCCTGTTCCAGGCTTAGGTTGAAGATGCGCTGTAGAGGACTCCCCAGCTCCAGCGCACAGGCCTTCAGCAGTCGTGGCGATACTCCATCTTGATCCGCTGCTTTGCTTAAAGTATGCCTTAAGGTACATGATACCTTCCTGCAACATTTCTTGAGGGAAAGAAAACAGGCTGAATTTATTTTATCCTCTGTAGTCCTATAAAGATTTTTTATACAGGGTGGTCTAGATCTAATTATGCAGATCCAGATAGTCTGGGTGACTGATTTATATGGGGTCGATTCCAGTTTGGCACAAAGACAGTTCTTCACGTCGTCAGTTCGCACACTTCTCGTTGGTCCGGGATTTTTCGGGTGATTTTCTATGTAATAAGCTTAATAAGTTATAGCGTAATGAAAATTGCATAATTAGATCTTGACTACCTTATACATTTACCTATTTATAATACTGAATTAATGTGCTAAGCACACAGAAGCAGTTGTACACAGCTTGTAATTGAAATAGCAAAGAAACCACTAAAAATTTAAGATTGGTATATTCTGTTGAGCCCTTTAATTAATCCGTTTAATGTATAATGTCATTCCTGTAGCTAACATTAAAAACAACTCTGAAAATTGCTGCCAGTCACAGATGGATAGAATTGCATTAACTGTCTTTATTTGTCCTTTAAACAATGTGAAAATGCAAAGTTTTACCTTAAGGACATGAACTAATGCCTCACTGTTGTTTCCCAACTTTTTTGGGAGTAGTGAAAGTGAAGGAAACATGGATGGTAGAGCTCTAAACATGGCAATGGCATTTTTCACTAATGAAAAAAAAGAAAATAATTTTAATTAAATATTGTGGTAGATAGGGGGCGCCCTCGCTTCCTTGAACCCCTGTCCACGACTCCAAACACCAGGTAAAAGTCCAAATGCTGACTTTATTAATATTCCACAGTGCACAAAGCACCCTCTCCTCCACTATATTCATACAAATCATAATTACTAACAATAAACCAATCCTCCAGCTCCCAGACGCGTTGCCACCCTTCCACCCAGCTCAGCTCACCGTCTGGGAGCTCCCACGGTCCTTTTATACTCCCTGACCCGGAAGTGTTCCTACCCAACAATCCACAAGTCCTTATTCCTTCCGGGTCAGGGTAAATAGTACTTTTTTTCAACCCGGAAGCCCGTCGCTCTTCCTATGACGAACTGTGTAGCTGCCCTGAGTCGATTAGCCCTTCCCCCGGCCACTCGGTTATCGTACCGGCCTCTCTTGTAGGGCACGCCATGTATTGGCACCCGCTATTTATTAAACGCGGGCCCGGATCACATCACGTCCCTCTATTATGTACGATACGGGCCTTGCTTACCTGTATCGCTGCATTATTCATTACGGGAGGCTCCCCACCAAATCGCCGCACGTAGGCCCTCACCTTCTCCAACGGCTCTCTGGCTGCCGCTCCCAATTCCCTGACGATCTTCTCAATGGTCATCAGGACCTGTAAAAAACTTGCTACGGGCTCGATTAGTTTTTCGAGTCCCCTTAAGTCCATACTTTTAATTATTTCGACCGGCAGAAGACTTACTTCCTCGTCTTTCTTACCTGCCGGCCGGGAGCCAATGTGCACGCCCGCTTCTGGCACGTGCTCTGACGGGTCTCGCGGAGGCTTCTGGGACTTGGAGTTCTTTTCTTCCCAGGTTGAGGATTGGGCCGCTTCTTTTAGCAGGGGAAACGCACCTTTGGCCGTAGTGCCGTAACTGACACTCCCTCACAATGCAGGTAATGTGTCTCATTCTGGACTCCATGAGCAACTGCACAATCGATACAAAGTCCAAACCAACGGTACCCAAGGATTTTCCGGAGAGAGACAGTACCAATGGAGTCCAGTCTTTGTCTCATCATGACAAATTTTATCCTCTTCTTCCATATGTGGAGGCTTCAGGATCTTCTTCATTACACCATAAAACTGTGCTTTTCCATAAAAACTGGTCCATCTGCTCTTAACTTCTGTGATGTAGTTTAGATTATTCCAACTAAGAATACAACGCATTTCATCCACTGCCTATTAAATAAGCACACTCTTCAAAGTCAGCACATATTTATTCTTAAGAAACCATTTTCAAAAATATTTCAGATCAAAGAGCTGGGTAACTGCAAGTTTATTTGGCTTTGGCTTCTTGTTAAGGTCCTGTAGTGTTTTGCCTGGCCTGTATTTGGTGGCTGTCATTGTGTCAACAGCTGCCAAAAACATTGAAATGAATAATCAAATCAGTTGTGTTTTCTAAACAGTCTGAACTAAGATGGGATATGACCGTCTCTATTGTGCACTTACCAGATGGCTCACATTCTTTCTCTGCTGTAACTTCTTGGGTACGACTAGAAGGTGACACGTTATCAGGAGTCGCTGAAGCAGTAGAATTCCCCAATAATGCAGTGGAATCGGCCTCGCCTGAAAAAAAATTAAATAATACTGACCTCTTGATGTACTGCTGGCTGTGAGGTTTTTCTTTGAAGAAAATGTTCAGATCTTCACGTGAAAGAGTCCCTAGAAGATTTTCTATAACATTTGTAGCTTGAAAGCAAAAGAGAAGACCAGTAATTCATTCATATTTGTCATCTGCACAACTACAGGCAGTCATTTCCAACTCCGGTTTTAGGCTTTAAGTGCTAAATTTACAAATCTTGATAAGTTTAAGAGTTTCTTGAAAGATGGTATAAGTGCAAGTCATGATACCTTTTTAAAAATGTTTTATATTTTCTGTTTATTTTCTGAACAAGTACATCATACTGAGGTTTTAGGCAAGTAGAGATATCCTACAGAGGTGTAGTTTCTATGTTGCCTGATCAAGGAAACAATACATACGACTTACTAATTTAATTTGTGAGTGTATAAAATTAGCAGGGCGTTAACATTTCACTCAGACTGGGGCCTTCATCTATGCCATTAAAGTGATAAAGAGCACTGTCTCACTCAGGGCTGGCTCTAGAATATAAGCAAAGCTGTACAAGTCACGCCCAAACCTTCGAATTTTTTTTATAGAAAATTTAAGAGTGAGTGGGGAACTCTTGGAGGTCCCCAATTTGTGTTTCTAACGCACTCATGTCTGGGATTGATATCAAAGTTAAGGGGGATTGTATAATGAGGACGCGGAACTCGGAGTAGCAACGATAGACATACGTTTATTCCACAAGAACCAGGAAGTCCCAATCCCCCCAAAATCATGGGAAATACCGCAAAGCATCATGGGAATAGTAGTCCTATTACTACACCTCCTCCTTTTAGCTTTAGTCATCTTTTTTTTTTTTTCTTTCTTCACAACACCACATAATGAACACTTTTTTTTTTTTCCTTTTTCACAGCAAAACATAAGCCAGCACTTAGATTTAGAACACATGTGCGATGTTCTTTTCTCTGATAGTTCACAAATCCATTCTGTCAGGTACTTTCACCATTCGACCAGACCTAGTAATAGTTCCTGTGGGTCGAAGATGGCTTCTATTTCGCCTGAAAGTACCCCTATCTGTTTCTACCACATATGATCTGGGAGTACTGGCAGGCCTGACAACTGCACCACTAGTTCCTTCACGTTCACGTTCCTCCTGTTGTAATGTTTTGCCTGCTGACGCCGTCCCTCTTCATCCTTCTTTCGAAAAGCAAGCAGGTCCGGCCACTGAGGATCCATTTTAGCTGTTGGTTGGGGTAGGGGCAGGTTTCTCCCCATTAGCAGTTGGGCTGGCGAGAACCCATGTTCCAGTGGAGTGGCTCTGTATGCCAGTAGTGCTCTGCTATGATCAGGATCCTTCTTCCACAAGTCCTTTATAGTCCGCACTGCACGTTAGGCCTCCCCGTTGGCTTGGGGATAACGTGGGCTGCTGGTGACATGTGTGAACTGATACTCCTCTGCAAACATTTTGAATAGCTCTGAGGAAAACTGTGGCCCGTTATCAGAAACAACAGTCTCTGCGGTTCCATGTCTTGCAAAGATCTCCTTGATAGCTTTAACGGTGACTTCAGCCGAAGTGCACTTAAGCTCAACTACCTCAATATACATTGAGAAAAAGTCTATTAAGAGAAGGTATTGTCTCTTGGACCACTCAAAAAGATCCATACCGACCTTTTGCCATGGGCGGTCTGGGACCTGAGTTGGTATCAGTGGTTCGCGAGACTGTACCCTGTGTTTTTGACATATCTCGCAGCTATCCACCATGCGACCAGTCTCTGTGGAGATGCCTGGCCACCACACAGACTCTCGAGCTCTGGCTCTGCACTTGGAAATCCCCTGATGGCCTTTATGCAGACGCTCTAGAATGTTTGCTCTGAGGTTATGTGGTATTACCAATCTCTGTCCTTTAATTAGAAGATTGTTTGCAAGATGAAAGTCCATTCTATGCTGCCAAAAGGGCTTAATGTCTGGGTCCAGCTGGCATTTCTCTGGCCATCCAGTGGAACAGTGCTCAATCACTTTTCTACACACATAATCTTCTTTTTGTGCCGTCTTTACAGTCTCCAGCTTCCTGTCTGAGGCTGGGAGACCGATCACCAGACTGTCAACAAAAACTTCCACCTCTTTTTCAAACTGCAGCTCACCTGCAGAGGATGGACCAACTATCGGTGCTCTGGACAGGGCATCAGCTATGACGAGGTTCTTTCCTGGCACATGAATGATTTTAAAGGTAAAGCGTATCAGTCTTAAACAAAACCTCAAGACCCTCGGAGGAAGATTGTCCAAGCCCCTAGTGCTGAGCAGAGGGAGCAGAGGGACCAGAGGTTTATGGTCTGTCATTAAAGTGAAATGTAGACCCATTAAGTATGATGACAGTCTTTCACATGCCCATGTGACAGCTAACGCCTCCTTTTCGGTTTGGGCATAGCGCCTCTCGGTGTCTGTTAGTCCTCTTGAAATGTATGTAATGGGTCGCCATGCACCATCTTGCTGCTTTTGTGTAAGAACAGCTCCAATCCCCTATGACGATGCGTCCGCTGCAACTCTTGTGTCTGCCATGTTAGAGTACTGAGCAAGTACTTCTGGAGAGCTTAGTATCCCTTTCAGTCCTTGAAAAGCTGTTTCTTGGGGCTCTGCCCAAATCCATTCATTTCTCTTCTTTTGCAGATCCTTTAATGGCATTGTTATTGTGGCGAGCTGTGGCACAAACTTTGCAAGGTAGTTGGCTATGCCCATGAGACGTTGCACATCTGCCACACATGTGGGTTACGGCAGCTGTTGTATCGCCTTGACTTTGTTTGGGTCGGGTTCAAGGCCGTTTGCGGAAACCTTGTGACCTACAAACATGATTTCAGTCTTGGCAAACTCACATTTTTCATTTAAAGTGAGTCCTTCTTTTTGAAACTTTTGGAGCACACGGTGAAGTCTTTGGTCATGTTCTTGTTTGTCCCTGCCATAGACAAGCACATCATCGGCATGGCAGATGACTCCCTCAACGTCCTCGAGCATTTGAGACACCCTCCTCTGAAAATGCTCTGCTGCCGATGATATTCCAAATGGGAGGCGGTTGAAATGATATCTCCCAAAAGGAGTGATGAAAGTCGTGAGGGGCCTTGACTGTGGAGTAAGAGGGATTTGCCAAAATCCAGATCGAGCGTCCAGTTTTGTAAACACCCTAGCATCTTTCATCATTGCTAGTGTTTGGTCTACTGCTGGAAGGATATGATGTTCTTTTTACTACTGTGTTTAAAGGTGTGAGATCTACACATATCCTAGGTGGCTTCCCACCTGGTTTGGGGATGACTACCATGCCTGAACACCATGCTGTTGGCTCAGTAACCTTAGAAATAACTCCCATTCCTTCCATTCTTTGTAGATCTGCACACACTGCATCTCTGAGGGGGAGGGGGACCCTTCTAGGGGCAGACAGAGCCACCAGTGTAGCTCACTGTTCTAGCTGAATGTGGTAAGGTTCTTGTAGCTTGCCTAAACCCTGAAAAACATCTGGATATGCAGCTCTGAAATCTACATCAGACTTCATAACTTTGTGTACTCTGTACACCAAACCCTAAGCTTCACATGCTGGTCTGCTTAATAGTGGCTGAACTAGCCCTGAAACCAGGTAAATATCCTCTGATGTACTGCGGCCTTTTGCTATTATTTGTGCTGTATAGCAGCCCTTCACATGGGTATCCACCAGGCCCTAAAAGAGTCTTTTGGGGTTTCTGCAGTGCACCATCTCGTTCTGTTATGTACCACTTCTCAGGAATGGACGTAACGTCTGCCCCAGTTTCTAACTTAAAGTCAACATTTTCCCCATTCATTAGGACTTTTTCTAACCATGGTTTGGATCTCTCAGTCCCTACTTCTCCCAAAAACATAAAATCTTTGCTGTTATCTTGACATTCTACAACCTCACGTAAGCCTGCAGCTTCACTATTGCAACAAACTACAGCAAAATGTCCCTTTCTATGACACTTACGACATTTAACGTCTCTAGCGGGACAGTCTTTCCATGAGTGTGTATTTTTACGCCCACAGTGGCCACACTGTTTAACACTCAGCTTGTCTGGTCCTTGTCTTTTCTTTGTCTGTTGCCACGTTTGTGGCTTTGCTGTCTTCATGTTTGTCCGTATGGCGTCCATGTTGGAAGTTTTGTCCTCTAGTACACTGCTGAGCAATATTGTTTGTTGTTTCCTCACATTTTCGCTTTGTCTGACCTTAAGTATGGCTTTAGAAAGTGTTAAATCTTGAGTCCAGTTGTAGCTGTTCTGACAACTTTTTGTCTTTAATGCCAACCACAATTCTGTCCTCCTTAAGCACTCCAAAACCACAGTTCTCTGACAACTTATGTACAGCTGTGATGAAGGACTCTGCACTCTCCCCTTCTTGTTGCCGTCTTGAGTTAAACTGTGCTCTTTCAAAAATAACATTGTGTTTTCCCACATGATGCTGTTCAAATGGTGATTTAACAGAGTCATATTTCTTTTTATCTGCATCAGACAGAGGCAAGACCGCCAAAACATCATCAGCTGCGTCTCCTGTGGCATTTAAGAGCAAATTCACCTGATATTCCTCCGTTTTTTCATTGAGAGCTGTTGCAATTCTGAACCCTTCGAATCGTCTGATCCACTTCGGCCAGTCTGTGGGACAGGAAAAGTCGAACGGCTCTGGGGGAGTTATTTGCACAGTTGTCGCCATCCTGGTTGGTAAATCCCTGTTCTCCTTGCGTTCAGGATACAAACTTTCAGATGCGTCCTCCTGCTGCACGTCTCCCTCCGCCTGCATGTGCCTCTGCAGCGACTCTCACTCACACACAGCCGTGCACACAGCCTCTCATCTGTCCTCCGACGGTAATAAAAACATCTTCCGAACTTTAACACAGACTGGAGACTTACAGTTCGTAGCTTCTGACACCATGTATAATGAGGACGCGGGACTCGGAGTAGCAACAATAGACATACGTTTATTCAACAAGAACCAGGAAGTCCCAATTCCCCCAAACATCATGGGAATACCGCAAAGCATCATGGGAATAGTAGTCCTATTACTACAGGGATGGGTGCCCCCTTGCAGTTTCAAGTGCAGCAATCTTTTTATATTCGATCAATAAGCTTACAATTGTGGATACCTCAAAATCGATGATAATTTAAAAATACTGGCCACTAAAAGTTTAAAGTTTTCCTTTAAAGGTATCTCTAATAGAAGCAACTTGGGTTGCGTTCACTTTTATTACCAGTAATCACATGAGGCACGTGCAATGCAGTTAGAACATTTTTCAAAATAAATATTTGAATTTATTTTTAAGCAGAAGTCTGTATCTGAATGTCTTTAACAACTTTTTTCATAAGTCACTGTAACAAAAAAATATATCAACAACATTTAACCAACATTTATTTCATAATAACTATATATATATGAAATCTAATAATAATGGTGCTCGATAAAAAGAGTCCGTTGTTGCTGTGCAGCCTCAAACCACTCATTCATGCTTAAAATGGCCAGAGAAGTGCTAAATGTTCCAATATGTCCGAATGCAAGAACTGTGTGCAGTGGAAGTTATAATTCAGGTCAGTGTTTTCTGGATAAATTGCAAAGGTGAAAAATGGAAATGAAAAATTAAATATTTATAACATAAACACCTGCATTTATTTAAAAAATTTTATGTAATCGTTACACAAAAGTTAGCTTGCCCCACTACTTCTATTTTCTGTCGTAATGATTATAGGTATCAATGTGGACAGGTCAATTCTTGTGGATTCATAAAAACAGAATGCACTGCAGCAAAAGTAAATGTCAATTAGAAACTTACCTTATAATATTTCCAGTGTGACTTTGTCTAATGAATCCTTTGATTTATATGCAGAAATCGGTTACTTATTGGCTGCGGAGAGCAAAGCAGTATTTTAGGTATCTATGTAAAGATTGTAACGTTGTTAATAACTGATAACATATGACTCCAGAAACCTTACGGTGAGTATGTTTCGAAATGTAACGTCTGATGTGCGGGAAACCGAAGGACGCTTCTCAGGGAAAGCGTTTACACATGCTCAAAGAAAGATATGTTCCATTATATCCAAAGAAGGGGTCAAAAACATCACTGGATATTATATTTGGAAAAAATAATAACTTTACTTGTAAAAAAAAAAAAAAAAAAAATGGAAACTGCAAAGAAACTGTAATTATACCGTTAGCTTTTCATATACTCAACAATGTATATGCTAAAATAATGGAATTATCCTGTATATTACACCACATAATGGCTACTGTCACTCAGCTCTCGTGATTTTGCTGTTTAAACACCAAAGATGATTTGGCGTTGTTTTATTTGTTGCTTGCTTGTGGCTTTGAGTTTCAAACGACTTTTGAGCCAACACTACACATTATATTGTTTGGAGTTTCAAGTTCATGATGCAGTGTTTTTTGATAGAGATGTTTTGTTATTTTAAATTAAAATCCCTAACCTGGATAAATCCACCAGTTTTGTTGATGCTATGAAGCTGGTTGGTTTTAATTCTTGTGAGACTTTATGACCGAAAACAAAATATATTTTCTTGTGAAGTACTACCATGGGGATATCATTGAACTATGTAAAACTTTTAAAGATTCCTAAATTCTTGAACTTTTCTTTTTATGTTAATAAATTCCAGCAACACTGTTTGGATTAGATGGATGGATAGATAGATAGATAGATATTTTGTTAATCCCCAAGGTGAAATTCACATTAAGTCATTTATTTGACACAGTGACAAAACTCTTGCATCAAACCACTAGCCACGTTTTTTATACAAGGTTAATTTATTTTAAAATGTGGAAACCATTCTTATTTGAAAAAAAATATTACCACTTGAATATAATAAACAGGGCCGGATTAAGACCCTTAGATGCCCTAAGCAGTAAGTAATTTTGGTGCCCCCATACACTAGTAATTCAAAATATTAAAACAATAACAAACTAGAAAATAAAATTTTATTTTATTATCGAAAATTTGAAATTAAACAAAACATACTTATAGTAAGAAGGAAAATAATATTTATTTTTGTATACTTCATTTTATTTTTATCTTAATAATTTTCTCCTACTTTTTTCCTTGCAAACTCTTTGATTAGATCTTCATTATCAATCTTACATAACACATCTGCTTCTGTATATAATAGAGATAAGGCATCCAGCCTGACTTGATGCATAGTTGTTCTAAGGGGATTTTTAATATATTTCAACCGAGAAAATGAGCGCTCAGCTGAGCAGTTTGTGACCATTAATGTTAAAAATATATGAAAGGTAATGTCCATATTTTGAAAAGCACACTCAATATTGTCTTCTAAAATTATTTTATAAAGTTCTGCATGACTGAATCTTGTTTTTACATTTTCTGTTGCACTGAATTTATGGCGCACATATAAATGAAACTGCTGAGATTCAGGTGAAAAATTACTGTTGAAATTACTGTTATTCCTCTGGGTAAGCATCAGTCAGCTTTTCACAGTACTTAGAATACCTTTAAATGTTAGTAGATGATGAAGTGACATATGGCAAATCACTTAGAAAGGAAAATCTCTCAGCTACTTCTGTGTATATCTCTCCTTTCCTTTTCATCTCAGTTTCAAGTTTGTCAACAATTTTGCAAAAGGTGCTGATATGAAATTTATCTCTGGAATTCAGATATACTTCTGGTGTACCTCCATCATCGGGTAGCTTCTTTCTGATACGTTTGCGAGTTGTAGCTGCCTTGTAATCAACAACTGGTAACATTTCCTTTGCTTCTTTTTCATATTTTTCATATTCATTTCGTATAGTACACAGTCGATCAGCTAATGATACATACAGATCTGCACATGTTTTTAAGTTCACATCCTCATTTTGTAGAACTTTGCCTACTCTGTGATAATTCTGCAAAATCTCATTCCAAAAAGTCAACATAAAAACAAATTGTAGCTGTTGCATCTTATCTACAATATTATTTGCTTCTCTTCTAGCGTCTCCCTTTTGTGACTGGTCTTCAGCTATATATTCTAATACTTCTAAAATTTCAAAGAAAGATTTCAAAATTGCTTTTTTGAAATTTTTTACATCTTATATTTAAAGATGTTTTAGGTCTCAAAGTGACTACAAAGTGGCTTAAATGGCTACAAATATTAATTTTATCTGCCATTATTCTAAGGACTACAATTTAACCAATCTCCTGCCAAAACCTGTAGAAATTGACTTTAACCCCAAAATTGATTTAAAAAATTTGTTTTGTGCAACACTGATTTTTGATAAAGATCTGATCGCGTTTTTATCATTACTTGAAGAGAAAATGGCATCTGAAATTTTACAGATTTTAACGTTTGGGGTCGATTTTAAAGTTTTTTTTTTTTAAATGTATGGTTTTCATTTTGACATGAAAACCGTAGATTTACCATTTTGATTATTTAATTTATTTATGGCTTTTGTGTCAATTTAGCAAATCAATTTACACATATTATTAGTACAAGATTTGAAGAATATTTTGTGAAACTTTTGTTAATAAATCTTTATTAGTAAAAAAGTTATAAACCATTTTATCCAAGAGTAATCAGCTGTACGATTTTCACTTTTACATAATGTAAATGAATTTAAAAATATCCAAGAATAGAACTAAATAGACTTACCAGAATATTTTTTCCTCAAACTGGGACAATTTTTTGTTTTTGCTTAAAAGAAAAAATAATGCCTTCTACGCACTAGAAATTTATTTTAAGTTAAATAACACGTAATTCATGACACACAACAATTACATGATAATAATTTTTAATCAACTATTAACTTTTATTTTAAAATATAAAAACATATTGTTTTGAATCGAATTATTTTCACAATATTTTGACATAACATGGTGTTTAAGGGAATCACCATGAAACGAGAATTCCCCATCGTAGATGGCACCAGTAGTGACGGCGTAGGGAGGTACAGGGAGGCATTATTCATTTTTTTATAAAATTTTGAAAATGGCTATAAATTTAATTAAGTTGTTAATTTATGTGATAAATTCAGCCATGAAAAATTTTTGTGGTGTCCCCTTTACCCTTGATGCCCTAAGCATGTACTTACTTTGCTTATATGGTTAATCCAGCACTGATAATAAAGTACTACTCTTTGCTGAGAAATCAACTGTTAAATCACTAGTTACAGAGAAAGGCCACTGAATTAGGCAAGTGTTAATCCGAAATGTCATTGTTGTTAAGGAAATCAAGGTTGTATTCTAAAACCTTTCTGTATTAAAATGAGTTTAATTTAAGTGTCAAGGCTGTGTCTTACTCATTTTAAAATAAAATAAACCTAGAAAGTTTTGGTCCTTGAAATAAGAATATATGTCCTGCTATGCTCATCACTGCAGTTTATAACAGGCTTTTCTCTCATAGCTGTGCTTTTTTTTTTTTTAAGTCCAAAGTTTCTTGGAATTACACTTTATATCTAAGTCAGATAGCTTAAGACCAGTTATCTTGAATTAAGCAAAATAATCTAGCAAGTACATTGCAACATGAGATATTTAATCTTTTGGGGCAAAATATTAAATATACTACCTTAAAGAAAATTTTACTTGTTAAGAAAACATTTTTTACAGTGTAGTAACTTACTGAAACTGCTTAGCGCTCCTGTTGTTTTATACAAATAGATTCAGTGGCAGTGACTGAAAAGAGTTGCTGAAAAAGAACAAATTGCTTATGAATCACCCATCACTAGTACTGTTGATTTAGGTCTTCCTGGAGGGAAATTTGAACAATGTCTTGACAGCCAACCCATTTAGGTTTTACTTGCGAAAGGAAATTAAAAGAACTGCAGAATGTTCCAAAATCTGATGTTGGCACTGAAAACATTGGCGATGCCCCAGTGGCATGTGAAAACCCCACCACTAGCTATGTTTAATTTAGCGATGGTTGTGCTACCAACCCTACTACTGAGTGTGGTGGAATATCAACAGCTACCCGGCTGACAAATGTCAATGGATTGGCAAGACAAATTGCTCATTTATCTTTCTAGTAAATTTTCTTTTTCTTATGTACTGTTGACCATCTGGTATTTCCAAAATGTGTGATCTTGGCTGTTCTGCAACATCTTCAACAATGGCATGATTACATTCTTCTTCTTTCTGTATATGCACCATCTCCCCTGGCTCCCACCCGGAAGGACTCCAGGTGTCCAACAAGCTTCTTCCGGCAGCACTTCCGGGTGTGGAGGAAGTTCTGCCAAATAGGGCCCTGCAAATGTTGAGCTTCTATGTTCATGTCGGCCCATGGGAGAAATGGTCTTGAAAATACTCTCTCCCCCAATCCTTCCTTTATCAGGGTGGCCCAGCCAGGGCCCTTACCCGCTGTAGTAGTCCTTATTGTTAAAATTAAACAAATTCCTATATCTGGATCTCTTCATGGAAGTTCCAATACTGCTGTTTTTCATTTGGGACTACACTTCATTTTGTTTGCCATCCTTTCTATATAATTTGCTTTAATTTTTTCAATGCTTTGTCTTTTAGTGTTGCTTCTTTAATCTCATTAAGTTTGTTAGATGCTGCTGGTAAGGTTTCGGTCAATACATGTACCTGTGCTTTAGTTTCACCATGTTCAGGCTCAATGGTGTATTTTGCTTTACTAATTGGCAGGAATGCTTGTGACAAGGTACCTGCAATGTACATTTCTTTTCCAGGTTTATATCTTACTTTCACTTGGTATTTCAGCAGGTGCATAGGCAAATACTGTATTTTTGGTGTTGCAGTATTTACAGGCTTTTAAAATATTGCTTCTAATGGTTTATGATCACAAATTGGTGAAAGTGCTCTAGCCCAAAAACAATTACCACCATTTTTTTTTCAGTTTGCGCATATCATTGCTGTGTTTCCATCATTGCTTCTGATACATAAGCAATGCATCATCCTGTAAAAGTACAGCTTCCAATTGATTTTTTTGAAGCATAAACAGAAACCTTGAAAGACTGGCTGACATCATAGTCAGCAATGGGGCACCAGTCAACAGTGTCTTCAGTGCTGTTAATGTATTGGAGAGTTTTATTGTTATTTCTTCTACTGTGGGAAGCTGATAATGGGTCAAGGGTCAAGTCTGATTCTCAAGTATCCATTGCTTTTTTCAACAATTACTATTGAATTAACCCACTCAGATGACTCTTGAATTTTCTTTGTTTTTTTTACTTTTTTCCATTCTGTCAAGCTCTTTTTTTGAGTCTGTCCCTCCACATTACTGGATCTTTTTTAAATGGGTTACTTTAGGCGTCACTGTTTCATCAATTGTAATGAAGTATTCCCCTTCCAGGCAAAATTCCTTCAAATACATCTTTATATTTATTCATAATATCTTGTGCTCCTGGCATTATTCTCTTGATAAGTCTCAAACTTTCACAAGTTTTTTTATACACAGTACAGGTGACACTCTTTTATTCACCACAAAAAAATTGAAGCTTTTGGGATTTACTTTTGTAATTTACCATCAGTAAGAATTTATCCATTGTAGCTAAGATTTCACCAGTATACATGAAAAGTTTCACTTTTGCTTTGTTCCAGCGGTTTACCTTTACCTATCTTGTTATAAAAAGTTCAAGGAATTAAATTAGCTTATGCACCTGCATCAAGCTTAGATTCCAGATGATTATATGCTATTCTAACATTGACTTTCTAATCTACTGTACCAATAAAGTCCAGCTGCCATACCCTCTTCAAGTTTTTGCACTTCTCAAGATCTGCACATGTTTCTAAAACTATTTTATTTACCACAGTTTCTGCACTGCTTTCCATAAGCTGGACAACTACGTGGTAAGTGCTGCAAGCCACATTTCTTACATTGAAATGTTTCCTCTAAATGTATTTTTTTGAGCTTTGTTACATTTTCCATTTTTCATTTGTTTTTTTTCTTGCGCTGTTGACATGCTTCTCTGCATCTGACTTTTCATCTTCTGACATTTGTTTCAACTGGTTCCTTATAATTTCTGTTGCTCTACATATATTTATTACTTTTTCAAGCATCATCTTGCCTTCTATTAGCATTCTTTTCAGCAATTCGGCTGAAACTCCACAAATAATCTTACCACAAATTAGCAACTCCTCAAGATCTCCAAATTCACAAGATTTGGCCAGCTTTCTCCACTTGGTTCACCATTGTGTTACGTTTTCACTTCCTTAAGTGCAGATTAAAAAAAAAAAAATTGTATCTTTCATATGTTATATTTTTTTGAGGTTACAATATTCTGCAATTTTTTTTAAATAATTTCTTCTAAATTTTTCCTGTGTTCCTCTCTTTCAAGCGTAAATATATTGTACACTTCTAAGGCTTCCATGCCCACAACATGGATAAAGATTGATGATTTTACTTGTGTGCCTTTTCTGTCACTACTAGTCGCAGTGATGTACAACTCAAAATGCTGCCCAAATCTCCTCCAGTTTTCACCAAGTTTCCATCAAAGTTCAACTCAGCTGGTGGCTTTAAAACCTCTATTGCATCTCACAACTGTTTTAAAATTATTTAAGCTCTTCTTTTTCTCTTGCATAGGCTTTTTGAAGGGTTATTAATTTACTTCTGACACCATGTTTCATTTATCTAGTGAACCACCAAGACATTGCCAATTGAATCTTGACTTTATTGTTCTTTTTTAGCATCGAAAAGTATTCCTTTTAGTTAAATCATGACAGGTACAAATAAAAAAAAAGTTTTATGAAAATGTCTTTTGGAGGGTCTCAAAATCTTTGCTATAAATTCTATGCTTTTCAGAACCACAAATATTTCAAAATTGAGGAAACAAAAAAATTAAAAAAAAAAAAAAACAAAAACAAAACATGAAAAGTATACTATAGTTCATTTGTGAGTTTATGTTGTGTTGTTCAATAAGTAATTGACATGAAACTTTAAGCTTTTTGGTTTGGACAGGTATTTTAGTAAGTTTCTGGCAAATGCTGCTTTGTCTTGAGCCTGTCTTTCCGCTTATTTTTTATCTATGTTTTACCTATTACTTTTTCTTCCCAAATATCTCTAGCACATTCCTATAATCAAACATTTCGAAACCTCCGCCTGTATTTTTTTTATTTTACCATAGTGCAGGTGGTCAGTTTTTTGCGGCTTGGACAGCCTAGAAGTGATGCTTTAAAGTATTTTCTGCCTTAAAGTCCTTCAACATCAGCAGTATTAAGTAGAATGGCAAGTGTAGTCCCTACCATCTAGAAAATAATGAATAATACTTCCTTATGATGTTGAGATATTAGAGTGTAAAGTATCTAAGGAGTACCTCTCGTCTTTTACCATTTTTTTCACACAGATACACTTGGTCTTTGTGTCATGGACACAGAATAATGCTCTTGAGAAAAATTATGTCATTGCTGTACCTTTCAGTAAGAAATCTATTAGTTAATTAGAGATTGGACCTGTGAAAGTGACAGAACTGAAAATGCTAATACAAAGATTTGTTGCATTTTTTCCAGAATCATCTTAATCAGTTCACCCTTGACAGAGACTGTTTGTCTTTTCTTAGACTAGCTTCATTGTAACTGCCAAGTGATTCTTCAGCTTCTCTTTTGCACTGAAAAGAGTTTGCACCATTCCTGCTCTGCAACTTTCTTAGCTGAGCCCTAAGAAGTTTACTAGCATAAGGTCAATTTCTTTCTTTGTTTTGTTAGAGTAAGAATAATATTCATTAATACAGTCATGACACCCACAGATTCAAATATGCTATATACTTGTATGCATGAGTTAATCTGAACTACCATCAACTGCTTTTTCCACCCAATACTGTAATACAAGTGCTGAATTGGAGAAAACTAATTATTAACATTATCAGGTACTAAAAGTGAATTTCTGTTTACCCATTACTTTTGAACTAAGTGATCTTTTCCATGGACCCATCCTTTTTCCGTGGAATTTACCCATTAAGCAGCATTCTAACATGTGAACCTCATTTTGCACAGGTAGATAGTTTAAGCCATTATTCTATGTACCAGCTGAATGTCAACACACAACTTTCAGCAGTGAAGTGGCAATTGGAACATACACAATTCTTAATAGTGTGTAAGGCTGTACTAAAATGCATACATTCTATACTAAAATACATACAGTATATATTGAAACTCTCATACTGTACATTAAAATCCACATATACAATAATGAAACAATTACCCTTTATAATGTAACTATTATTCTGATTACTGAAACACAGACTATGTCCAAACCTTACCCTCTAAGGTAAAAACAATGCACTTCACAATGAATCAGTGACTTAATAACTAAATAATTATTTTGAATCTAAGCAGAGAATTAAAAAAAATCATTAGCCATGATTTTTGTGAATTTATAAGTTGGCTCCATCAGCCATGAATTTTAGGAATTTATAAGTTGGTTTTTGTCTTGTTCCTTATACTGATGACTGCAATAGGGTCCCGCCCCTCAAACACCCTCCTTCTTCCTGTTAGTGTCACAACCATGAATTGGCTTAAGTAGGTTTGAGAATGGAATTGATAAAATTACAGTAATCCCTCGCTATATCGCGCTTCAACTTTCGTGGCTTCACTCTATCGCGGATTTTATATGAAAGCATAACTAAATATATAATGCGGATTTTTCGCTGCTTCGCGGGTTCTGCGGACAATGTGTCTTTTTACTTCCTGTACATGCTTCCTCAGTTGGTTTGCCCAGTTGATTTTATACAAGGGACGCTATTGGCGGATGACTGAGAAGCTAACCAATCAGAGCACGCAGTTAAGTTCCTGCGTGCTGAATGCAGTGTTAACCAGGAAGTCTTGTCTCGCTCATTCAGCATCAACGTGTTTCGCTGTGTAAAGAGTTGTGCTCTTTTGTGTTTATCTTTGTGCATAGTCAAGCCCTTCATTATGGCTCCAAAACGATCTGCTACTGCTTCAGGGGCCGTGCCCAAGCGCCAACGGAAGATGTTAACGATTGCCGAAAAGGTAAACGTTTTGGATTTGTTGAAGGCTACGATTCTTTTTATTTAAAAAGTAGAAAAGGAATATAAGATCTACGGCCGCAGTGTCCTTTTATCCAGGGTGCAAAACGAGTTGTAAGTGGATGTAATAAGGCACTAGTCTGGATGGAATCTGCTTTAGGGATTTGGATTGAAGACTGCCAGAAGAAGAACAACAGCAGTGCTACACAATCGCCTGAAGTGCCTCTTTTAGAAGAGCTGTAACGCTCTCCTTTGTTGCGCAGTAAAATTAAACTCATTGTTATCGGACAAGTCATCGTGTCATTGTTGGTGAGTAACCATAATTAATTTTCTGCTTACAGTACTTAGTACATGTACGTACGTTTAGTGTCACTGTACACACATTTACTGTATACTATATTTCTTGCATTGTACTTATTTATTGCTGGTGGCCTGTCTATCGTAATGGCTGTAACATATGTGATATCGGAGCCACTCAATATCTTTAAAATAATATTTAGGTTTTACTGTATATAAACAGTGTGTTTATATACATAATTTCAATGAATCTTACCTAATATCTAAGAGAATACAAAGGGATTATGCTGTATAACTCTGCGGGGAATATGTATAAACAGTGTGGGAGAGTTTATAAGGGCTTAAAATATATAAAAATAACCATACAAACATATGGTTTCTACTTCGCGGATTTTCACCTATTGCTGGGGGGGTCTGGAATGCAACCCCCGCGATCGAGGAGGGATTACTGTATTTGTTTATTAAATTAACAAATCTATGTGTAAAATAATGATGGGTATACAGTTTTCTTTTATATTATAAGGCTGGACAGCAAAACACAAAAATTCCAAGGTATGAATTATATTCTAGCTCACACGTCAGTTTGCGTAGATATTGCTCTGCATAATATTAAAACAGTACATACAGATTCACAGCCTACTTGTTTTTTCAGCTGTTGCTTTATTGCCAATAGCTGACAAAGTACTTTCAGGCATATCACAAATATGTTAAACTCACTTAATCAAAAGTTAATTAATAAATACAAGACTTTGAGCAATTCTAATGCTTGATGTTAGAGGAAGCGAAAAGTGATAATGCTCTAAAATTAACACCTTAAGTGTACAATGGTATGCAAGACAAATCTCAGTATCAGACGTGCATTTCAGTGTAAAGTGCATATGTTTGTGTCACTATATAGTGTATGTAGTATACAGTGTATGTATGGTTATTAGTGATTGATGTCTGCCACATGGGATTGGCAATATTTGTACTCACAATTACATTTTTACGTTACTTTTCCCTTTTCTTAAAATTTTAAGGCCTTCTTTATCCCTGAACTATCTCTGAAGAACTGTGACTATTACTTCTTCTCAATCATTCTGGCAATGTTTAAAGCTTTTTGTATTTGATGTTCTCTGTCTCCATTCACTTTGGTGGCTTTTTGATTTCACACTCCTCTGTTAAAAAGCCTGAAGTTAGTCCTGTCACTAAGAATTATAATGGAAGTATGCTTGTCCTCAGTTAAATTTAGCTGAAAACTGTTTTAGGGGGAGCACAAATAGATATAGTAATGAGAAATATCTCTTATCGCAGTTTTTCACTTGCGCGCTGTTGCCTTTACTATATGTGCTTGGCTAGCAAAAAGGACCTAAAGATGGTACTTGCGATGCATGATAACATTACTTAATTATATTTAATTTAATTTCTCACTTTACAGTGACTAGGTCCCTTGCTGTGATTCTTCTTCTTCTTTTGGCTGTTCCTGTTACGGGTTTGCACAGAGAATCATCTTTTTCTATATATTCATGTCCAGTGCATCTTGCTCTGTTACACCCATCACCTGGATATCCACTCTAACCACATCCATAAACCTTCTCTTTGGTCTTCCTCTTTTCCTTTATCAGTATACTGCTGCTGGATTATTTGAATTTCCCCTTGGGATTAATAAATATCTATCTATCTATCTATCTATCTATCTATCTATCTATCTATCTATCTATCTATCTATCTATCTAATCGATCGCATCATTTTCCCAATACACCCAGCATCTCATCTCTGCACATGTCCAAACCAACACAATCTCACTTCTCTGACTTTGTCTCCAAACTGTCCAACCTGAGCTAACCATCTAATATACTCATTTCTAATCCTGTCCATCCTTGTCACACCCAATGCAAATCTTAACATCTTTAACTCTGCCACCTCCAACTTTGTCTCCTGTTTTTTGGTCTGTGCCACCGTCTCTAACCCATATAACATAGCTGGTCTCAATACCGTCCTGTAGACCTTCCTTTTCACTTTTGCTGATACCTGTCTGTTACAAATTGCTCCTGGCACTCTTCTCCACCCATTCCACCCTGCCTGCACTCTCTTTTTCACCTCTCTTCTGCAATCCCTGTTACTCTGTAATGTTGATCCCAAGTCTTTAAACTCATCCACCTTTGCCAACTCTACTCCCTGCATCCTCACTATTCCACTGACCTCCCTCTCATTTACACACATGTATTCTGTCTTGCTCCTACTGACCTTCATTCCATTCCTCTCCTCTTTAGAGCATACAGTATCTCCAGTTCCCCATGGTATCCTCAACTGGCTCCTTACTCTCACTGGAGATCACCGTGGCATCAGCAAACATCATAGTCTGCGGGGACTCCTGACCAATCTCTTCTGAAACCTGTCCATCACCATTGCAAATAAGAAAGGGCTCAGAGACAATCCCTGATGTAATTCCACCTCCACGTTTGAATGCATCCGTCACTCCAACTACAGATCTCACCACTGTCACGCTTGCCTTGTACATATCCTGTACAACTCTTACATATTTCTCTGGCACTCCCGACTTCCTCACATGATATCACAACTCCACTCAAGGCACCCTGTCATTTGCTTTCTCCAGTTCCACAAAGTTGCAGTGCAACTTCTTCTGGCCTTCTCTGTACTTCTCCATCAATATCCTCAGAGAAAACATCGCATCTGTGGTGCTCTTTCCTGGCATAAAACCATACTGCTGCTCACTAATCATCACCTCCCTTCTTAACTTAGCTTCCACTGCTCTTTCCCATAACTTCATGCTGTGAATCATCATTTTTATCCCCCTGTAGTTACTACAGCTCTGCATATTCCCCTTAGTCTTAACATTCTGTACCATTACACTTCTTCTCCACTCCTCAGGCATCCTATCACTTTTCAAGATTCCATTAAACATTCTGGTTAAAAACTCCACTGCCATTTCTCTTAAAACACCTTCATGCTTCCACAGGTATGTCATCTAGACCAACGGCCTTTCCATTCTTCATCCTCTTCATAGCTGTCCTTACTTCCTCCTTGCTAATCCGTTGCACTTCCTGTTTCACTATTGCCACATCATCCATCCTTCTCTCTCTCTTACTCTTTTCATTCATCAGCCTCTCAAAGTACCCTTTCCAACTGCTCAACACACAGTCCTTTAAAGTATGTTTCCATCTTTGTCCTTTATCACCCTAACCTGCTGCACATATTTCTTAGCTCGGTCCCTCTGTCTGGCCAATCGGTAAAGGTCCATTTCTCCCTCCTTAGTGTCCAACCTCTTATTCAACTCATCATCTTCTTGTACTCTTGTCTAATTTCTTCATCTCTGTGACTATCCCACTTCTTCGCCAACCACTTCCTCTGTGTATTCTCCTGTACTTACCCATTCCACCACCAGATTTCCTTTTCCATCTTCCTCTGTTCAGATGTCACACTAAGCACCCTTCTTACTGTCACTCTTACTATGTCTGCTGTAGTTACCCAGCTATTTGGTAACTGTTCTCTGCCACCCAGTGCCTGTCGTACCTCCTCCCTGAACTCAACCTTGCAGTCTTCCTTTTTTCAACTTCCACCATTTGATCCTTGGCGCTGCCCTCACTCTCCTCCTCATCTTGATCTCTAACGTCATCCTACAGACCACCATCCTATGCTGCCTTACTACAATATCCCCTGCTACCATTTAGCAGTCTTCATTCTACTTCAGATTGACCCTCCTGCATAGGATATAATCTGCTTAGGTGTGTCGTCCTCCACTCTTGTACATCACCCAATGTTTCTCCCTCTTCTTAAAATATGCATTCACCACAGCCTTGTTCATTTTTCTTCACAAAATCCACTATCATTTGACCTTCTTCATTCCTCTCCTTGACACCATACTTACCCATTACCTCCTCACCCCTTATGTTTCTTTCACCAACATGTCTATTGAAATCCACTCCAATCACCACTCTCTGTCCCTTGGGTTACACTGTCTGTCACTTTATCTAACTCACTCCAGAAATCTTTTTTCCCATCCATTGCACACCCAGCGTGCAGGGCATATGCACTAACAACATTCATAATCACACCTTCAGTTTTCAGCTTCAGAATCATCACTCTATCTGACACTTTTTTCACCTCCAAAACACCCTTCCACATACTATTCCTTCAGAATATCTCCTACCCCATTACTCCTGCCAATCACACCACGGTAAGAGCAATTTGAATCCACCTCAGATCCACCTGGCTTTACTCCCCTTCCATTTAGTCTTTTGCACACACAATATGTCAACCTTCCTTCTCTCCATCTTGTCTGCTGTCTCCCCTCACCAGTCATACTGCCAACATTCAAATTTTCTACCCTCAGTTCCACTGTTTTTACCTCCCTCCTCTTGTCCTGCCTCTGGACACATCTTCTCCCTCTTTTTATCCTTATTCGGCCAATAGTAGCCCAATTTCTGCCAGCACTCTGTTGGCTAACAGTACTGGTGGCGGGCATTGTTTACCCAGGCCTCGAATTATCTGGTATGGAAATCTGTATTGTTGTTCGCATATTGTAAAATTTTACATCGGATGACCTTCCTGACATAACCCTCCCCATTTTTCTGGGCTTGGGACTTGCATGAAGAAACACACTGGTTTGTGTATCCTCTGTGGCCGGGTTAGGTCACTTGCTGTGATTATTTTGGAAAATTTTTTCAAAGTGTATGTTCTGGCAGTAATCAGTTTTAATTTCCAGATCACATGCATTTCTTATAACACTGGGAAAATGTTTTTTTTTTGTTTTTTGAAACCTCTTAATATGAACTATAATATGGAAAGAAATCAATATCTCGAAGGATCTAAATATTGTGTACATATGTACAGTGTTTAGTGTGTACTGTGCTATTATAAGTATTACTATAATGTAGTTTCTTTGCAACCTGCACTATGAATATGCTACTATTCAATGAAAAGTTTAGTGCTATAGCAGTTGATTAGCAAAGTATCTTTAATGTTCTGAAAGTTAAGGTTCAACTCAAAGCTCAGAGTTCCAGATGTCATAAAGCTTTAATTCATTGCATTCATTGGAGGGTATGAGTTAATTATAGGAATAGCTGTTTTAAATTTTTTGGAGATACTGCACTATATCTACAAATTACTTAAGTATCACAATTATTCTTGGCTCTTCCTCTTCACTGACAGAGAAAAAGTGCTATTCACAACTCAATCTGAATTTTTTGGTTTAGGCAAGTAGACAGACAGACAGACATGACAGAGACAGTAGCTGCACTTTGCAATTTAAGCTCATGCACCTGGTGATAATTAAAAAAAGTATATTACAGCATTTACAATACAAGTCTTCAAAACTCCATGTACAAAACCTTATTGCAAAAACCTTTCTGAATACAGAATGACATTGTGTGAGACAAATGATCCTTTCCCTTTTTATTTTAGAATATTGTGATAAAGTGACTGAGAGGTTTATAAACTGTTTTTACCTTGTATCATTACACCCCATCAGATAATGGTTATGAGGAGTCTAAACAAAAGAGTCTCATTAATAAGTTTCAGCTGTATGTAAAAGTGCAAATTCCCTGCTTTGTAACGATGTTATAAAATTCCAGCTTTCTTTTTGCATAACATAGTATCTACCACACTTTTTTCACTTATCAGGTTAGCACATAGCAGGTGCTCATCTATGTTTTTGATATTTATCTCCTGCTGATTTCATGATTTTGAGACTTTTTGATGAACTCTCCTGTGATCTTCTAAACTTGTTAGTTCAGTTTTCTAGCACTCATGTGTTGATGGTAAGAAGCAGAACGTGGTCAGTAAAGCAGAATTGATATAACCATAGCAAGGGAAGGTAAAAAAATGGCATATAATGTGGTAATTTAGTGGTATTATAATACCTATGTAATAGCCTAATTTCAGCATTACATCATCTTGAATTATAATCTTCTGCTAAACTTTCCTCTAAAATAAATTAGCTGTATTAGAACATTTAATAACCTTAAGTTATTAGGCTATGTTGTTAACTATAACAGGTTTGATAGCTTCAGTAATTTGCTGGCCTACTGCAGTAATTAAATCTGCTGTTATACAAGTTAAAGCTGCTTGCCTCATATATTAAGTTTAGAAGTTAAATATTCTGCTATATTGCTGCTCAAATATTCCGATTAACAGTTCTGTAAGTATTGCTTTAAACTATAGTACAAACCTGGGTGCAGAAATGACTGCTTGTCTTTTTTTACCTTACTAAATATCAGAAGTTGAGAGCTGTATGGTAGAGAGCTGTACTTAGGCGTTTGCGTCATTTTTCTTGTAAAGACAGCACTTCTGTTATCACAGTAAACAATTAAACTAGATGTATTATTTTCAATTTTCATAAATCATTACAGCCAGATAATGCAAGTGGAAAGGTCAACATTTATTATTATGTTCAGTCTAAAATTAGTTTTGAAGACAATATAAGGTCAGGTCAGGTTGGCTAGCATGCACTGGTACAGTGCATTGTCGCACCTACCAAACGACAAAACAGCTCAGGTTCCTGGTTGGCAACCCCCCAGTCAGACATGTGATCCAGTCCCACCCTTAGAAAATGACCCTTTATCTGCCACAACCAGGTGTTACGTGGGCGTCACCTTGGCCTGGTCCAGCTACTCTGGTCCACAACATTGAGGATCCTACCAGCCGGATCACCCTCGGGCAATTGTGCCCATGGCCGCAGTGCCATAACTGACGCTCCCTCTTGATGCAGGTAGTGTGCCTCATTCGGAACTCCTCATTAAATACGATGTCAAACCAACGATATCCAAGGATTCTCTGAAGAGACACAGTACCAAAGTCTTCATCTCGGGTCACTGGATAGTGTCAATGTCTCGCAACCATAGAGCAAGACAGGATGCACCAGGACTGTAAAGACTTGGACCTTCGTCCTTTTGATATCAGGAACACCACACACCCCTTTCTAGCGACATTATGTTCCCCCCCCCATGCTTTCCAAATCCATCTACTGACTTCACAAGAAGAGTCACCAGAGACGTGAATGGCACTGCCGAGGTAAGTAAACCTCTCGAAGACAGTGTAAATATTTATATTTAGAAGATCTTATTTTATGTTTAGTGAGTTGCACTTATTTCTCTTTTAAATACCATTTGTTTGCCACCACAAACTTTCCGATTTGGGTACAACTGTCTATTCGAATGTGATGTGGGGGACCTTCTGTGACAAGACCCTGAAGGTTGCTGAGGATTGTGTTGGTGTTACCGGTGTTCCCAGAAGGAGAAGGAAATTTTCATCTCGAAGGGCACCCTGGATATCATCGAGAGGAGTTGCACCGCACGGCTCAATGGCAACTCTGGTCTGTACTGGGAAATGAGAAGGACGGCTGTGAGGGCTCTGAGGGCAGATAAAGAGGCGTTTGTTAGAGGAATCTGTGAGCAAGTGACACACCATCTGTGGTCTAGCGACCCATGTCCTGCTTACAGAGGAATCGAAGCATTGCGCACATCTGAATCTGTTCCTTGGAGAGTTGCATTCAGGGCAGCTGATGGAACGGTCCTTACGGATGACACTGCAGTTGTGACCTGCTGGGCTGGCTACTTTGAGCAGTTGTTCAAAGCTGATCCTCTGGCTAGGACGTTGGATATCTCTGGGTTCACAGTTCTTGAGGCTGATCCTCCAATTGGCTGTAAACCACCTAATCTCATTGAGATTGCACAAGTGGTGAACCAGCCCTTAGGCTGCAGGGATCTGTGGTATCCGGCGTGAACTTCTCCAGGCTGGTGGTAAGGCTGTCCTCCTGGCATTGCAAGCAATCTTTGCTTCCATTTGGGAGACTGGCATCATTCCAACTGACTGGAAAATGGGACTTGTCGTCCTTATCTGGAAAGAGAAGGGTGACCGCCTGAATTGCAGCAACTACAGGGGGATAACACTGCTCTTGGTGCCAGGTAAGGTCCTTGCTAGGGTCGTCCTCAAAAGGATCCGTGATCACTTGCTCACCTACCAGCGACTGGAACAGTCTGGTTTTACGCCTAAGAGTTCTACCATCGACCGCAACCTGGCACTGAGGGTTCTCATGGAGCGGAAACGCGACTATCGGCAGCGTTCCTTTGCAGCCTTTGTCGATTTTCGCAAAGTGTTCGATTCAGTTGATCGAGCTGCCCTGTGGAACATCCTGCGGGTTCGCGGGATCCCCTCGAGGTTGCTGGATATCATGGCTGGCCTGTACACTGGTACTGTGAGTGATGTGCAGAGTGGAGGCAAGACCTCTGTGTTTTTCCCTGTTGATTCTGGGGTTCATCAGGGGTGTGTTCTTGCTCCTACTCTGTTCAATGCTTGTATGGACTGGGTGTTGGGTAAAATTGTAGGGTCCAGTGGCTGTGGGGCATCTGTTGGTGAAGAAAGATTCACAGATCTTGACTTTGCTGACGATGCTGTTATTTTTTTTTTTTTGGAAAGAATACAGCTTAAGTGAATGTATATATGTATATAATAATCCTTCTGGACACTAACAAATGTTAGCTTCGATACTGCCTAAAATTAAGTCTTTTGTTGTAATTGGAAGTACAGCTGACGTTTTTGTTTAAAATAAATATTTAAATATTTTTTCATGAAGGAGTAATTCTGTTGTGCAAGACACATACATTTACATTTGATAATCATCAAGCAGTTTATTTCTTATAAGATTTTTATTGTATTGTTACCAGTGAAAAAAAATTTCTTCCTCTCTCTAACAGAATAAATCTTCCAAAGCAAAGACACCATCTGGAGTCTGAAAATGAGGAGGATACTATAAACTGTAGCAGCAGCAGAGGTCAGTTACATGTTGACGGAGATAACAGTAATGATCACTTTACTGATACGAGCTTCAGTTATGAATCTGCGCAGATGGAAGTCATGATGAAGGCTTTGGGCAAAAATGGTAAGCAGTGGGTAATGAGGAAATGAGTCGTTACTGTTAATAGTGTATTATGGGTTTTACTGATTTTTTTATTTATTTATTTTTTTTAAACTGGCATTTATGCATGAAGAAGCTTCTGTAAATTATATTTGACTTAGAAATTACAGTTAATATGTTAATCAATGAGTAGTTATGGTTTGATAATAATATACTTTCTTATTGGCACTGCTTTATATGTAGTGTTTGTGGTAACACTGTCTCACGTTATTATTTGAGTAATGCTGCAGCAAAATGAAAATTAGAATGTAGCCTACCAAAAACACGATTATTCTTCTTTATTTTAGGATTAATTAAACTTCTTTTATTTTTTTTATTATCATAAGATGTTATCTTGTAGGTTTTTTTGTATATATATATATATATATATATATATATATATATATATATATATATATATATATACATAGGTACAGTATGCAGGTGGATAAGCCTATGATGTCCTGGTAGACTGCAGTTTGTGAATCTCAAGGAGAATGTCTCTGATACAGATGTGAGCAACACTGAGGCACCGCAAGGAATAGTCATTTTCTCTTCGCTCTGTCAAGCTATAAATATATTGCTAGGTCAATCTTCCTTTTCTGAAGATTGCCCACTTATAGGGTGTATTGATAAAGGGGGATGAGTATAGGAGTCAGGTTTAGAATTTTGTTTCTTGAGGCAGGAGCTATTTAAGAATGGGTACAGCAAGCTCTCTTTTTTTTTTTAGGAGACCATTTTTCTTTTATGTCGATAGTGACATCATTAACATCCTTGTTAAGGGTAAATTTCACACAGACATTAGGAAGTTTTTCTGTACGCAGAGAACCGTACACTTGTGGGGTAAGCTGCCAAGTAGTGTGGTAGACAGTAGGACTTTAGGGACTTTGAAAACTAGACTTGATGTTATTTTAGAAGAATTTAGTTGGTGTGGGTAGGACTGGTGATCTTTGTTTGGCTGAATGACCTGTTCTCGTCTGGATTGTTCTAATGTGTCTGTCTGTATTCTCTTTTTACATAATATAAAGTGTATTATGAATGAATAATGAAAGAAAAGCAATTAATGTGTGGTTTTTCAAGCCTTATGTGAGTCAAATTAGAGATGTATATACATTTTTAAGTTAAAGTCTACTTCCCAAGATACTTTCAGAGTTAGTGAGATTCAAATATCTCCTTTAATTAGGTGTTTTCAGTAGGTTCATTTTCAGTAATTTTGTCTCTTTGTCAAAGGTGACTTTATGATGTTGAAAAAATGTCTACTCACAAGTTGCAGATTATCAAGTTAAACTGAAAACATCTATCCATTTTCTTAACTTGTTTACCAGGCCATTGGTTGCGTAATAGCTGGGGCCTCAGTAACCAATATATTGAATTAAACATTACAATAAATCAGTTTTAAAAATTGGAAGTCGATTAAGTATTTCATTAAAATTAAGGAAAAAAACAGCATTTTTGTTTATTCTCCTGTAGTACTAGCTTTGGAATATTGATAATTGTGTAGTTAACTTTACATTAAGCAAATGTGAGCAGATCTGAAAAGGAGCAGTGTTTAATCTCTCCCAGGCTTTTTCAAATTTCAAATAAAAATATCCTGAAATCTATAGTAATACTCATTTACATTTGAATTGTTTTTACACTAAATTTAAAAGTGGTTGCTATAGACTTCATTACAGCTGTCAGATGTACAGTTTACATACAGGCAGACCCCAGATTATGACAGTTCTGTTCCTGCCAAAGTTAGTAACCCAGTTTTATATATAAGTTGGAACTTGCACTGAAGATGTCTGTTAATGAAAATATTGTCAAAAGTGCATAATGCTTGTATGTAAAGTTCAGATACATAGATAAAGTGTTGGGGCTGTCTCAGACACACCCCATATATTATGGTGTCAACATGAGTTAATATGTTTGTGAAATGTGTTTCCAGTAGCGATAAAATAATGGCGGTGGTGCCAATTATGAAGTTCATTAAGGTGAAAGAGACCGTTTCAGGAGCCCTAGAAACACAAGTGATGTCATGGGCTGGTGAGATTTTAGTTTCTAGATTTGCAGATGAAAGGAGAGGACAAGCTTGGGGTGGAATTACAAGCTGATGTTGTTTCCTAGGCACTTGTGTATAACACGGCCCACCCACACTCAGCTTAGATCTGTTGGGTCAGGCAGACAGAACCGAGAGGTCAAACACGTGAAAAAGCATCAGCACTGGTGTGGAGGGAGCCATGACAATGCTGAACCCTAAACTTGTACAACTAGAGATCCAAAACCATTGAGTGACATGTGGCTATGGCTATATAATGCTATTCCCTGGAGGGATGCATGGTTGGTGATGAGATTGAACTTGCGGCCAGGATGGTAGTACCTCATCTGCTGTATGGCTTGTTTGATTGTCAAGGCTTCCCATTACACTGCTGCATACCTGGTCTCCTGGTCCAGTAGTTTCCTGTTCAAGTACATCATGGGGTGTTCAGCACCATCGACATATTGGCTCGGCATGACACCTAGACCTGTGTCAGATGCGTCTGTCTGATGAATGAAAGGTAGAGAAAAGTGAACACAGCTGCTGAATTAAGGGCCTGCTTTAGGTCACAAAATGCAGCATTTGCATTTTTATTCCATGCCATATTATTAGGAACATGCTTTTTTGTTAGATTAGTCAAGGGCGTAGGTGTCTTGGAGAAGTGGGGCAGGAACCATCCCCAGAAATGCATATATCTGCCACTTGGTACGCAAATGGTACCAGTTCAGAATGGCAATGGTTTTGGAACTCTGGCTGCACTTTACCACTACCCATCATGCAGCCTAAACATATGGCCTCTGTATGCCCGAAGAGACATTTTTTTGGATTTATTCGAAAGGTTGGCCTCATACAGAGTCAGCAGTTTAGCCTGGATGTGTATTATATGTTCCTTCCAGATGCTGAAATAGATGACACCATCATCCAGGTTGGCAGCACTGTAGGTGTAACAGTTTATCCATCAGATACTGGAAGATCGCTAGTGCCCCTTTTAATCTAAACGGGATGACACAATAATGAAAGTGTCGATTGGGGGTGCTAAAGGCAGTCCTTTCAATGGCATAATTTGTTAATGGAATTTGTCAGTACCCTTTCATCATTTCAAGCATGGTCAAATATTGTGTTTTTTTTTTTTAATTGATTTTATTAAAAGCAAGTAACATTCCATACAATCAAATCAAGATTAACAATTTTAAATTCAACTCCCACCCAAGAGAAAGAGAGGAAGTCTAACAGCCAGAGTAAAACTTTAACATTAGAATTACCAAAGCCTATGAAAAAACTTGTAATTCCGGCCCACCTTAAATCCCTATGCACCTCTCCATCAGTGTCTTTTGTCTTGTAAATTTACCAATCAAGATAAGCAGCCTATTATTCCATTCCCTACCGCCGCATAGCGGGCACAGAGTTCTCCCAGTTCCAGCCTTGATTATCTGGGAGTCAGGTGCATAGAGTTGTATAGGGATATAATAGATTGTTATTTGGAACACATGCATTTAATTTGTTTTCTGTTTCTCCAATAATCTGTGTAAACACATCGTTAAAACAGAAATGTTTTTCATATTTTAGTGATAAATGACAAAATGTAGATACAAACTATATCATGTGTGAAGCCTGAAGTCCAAAGATCAAATAAACACTCTCACGAAAGGTTCAATGATGATACAATAGTTTCTGTGGTGCAGAGGTAAGAATTGCTGACTTGTAATCAACAGTCCCCTGGTTCGATCCTGACTGCCTCGTATATTTACCGTTTTGAGTAGTGAGCTGCTCTTATTGTTATTACTAGCAGAATACCCGCGCTTCGCAGCGGAGAAGTACTGTGCTAAAGAAGTTATGAAAAAGAAAAGGAAAAATTTAAAAAATAACGTAACTTGATTGTTAATGTAATTGTTTTGTCAT
>JANRMT010062791.1:528170-549269 GCA_026402145.1 Polypterus bichir lapradei | reverse complement strand
CTGCATTATGGGATCTGTAGTTTATTGTGTTACCAGCGCTTCATATCCCCGGGCCATTAATAACAATAATACAGTATATAAAATGATCTCGCGGGCCGGATATAATTACACGCCGGGCCGGATGTGGCCTGCGGGCCTTGAGTTTGACACATATGGACTAAATAGAACTTGAAAAGATATATTTTTTCAAATGTGATCGCGCAATTCAGATAGAGTTGACGCGCACTGCAGTAAATCGAGCCCGCGTGCTATTGTGGTTTTGCCTGCGTGCCTCAATAAGTCATCCTCCCCTCGCTCTTACTTTTTCACCGTTCATCTAATGAATACACTGAGTATGGCTTTACCAAAACAATCATTGATTGCGAATAAAGTATCCATTATTCGAGTATGTAGATCGGGGTATATATATACATATATATATATACCCGCGTATCGCAGCGGAGAAGTACTGTGTTAAAGAAGCTATGAAAAAGAAAAGGGAACATTTTAAAAATAACGTAACATGACTGTCAATATACAGTAATTGTTTTGTGAGTTTTACTGAGTGTTGCTGTCATCAAGGATTTGATTATCATTATTTCTTTCAATCAGGTTCGTATTTGTAGGATGTGTTGTGTTCAAGTTACATTCCGTGTTTGTCAATCGTTGTAAAGATGACAGGTTTCATTCATCGATTCGTTTCTTACTGCATCAATAAACAGCTCGTCTTCCTCTTTATCTGAGACCTGACACACTGCATGCACGGTTTTTTTTTTTTACACTGTCTTCCTTTAGCGGGACATTGACTTTTTCCACTGTGTGCTTTGTTTCCGCATTAACTGCATTTATAAATATGCTTGTATGTATCAGACGCTTCATATTTTTTTGCTGCCTTTTCAATTGTGTAATTCGGTTTTTGTTCAGCACTCTTTGGAACTGTTGCTTTTTGTCTGTGCACTGCGTCAGTTCACGTGAGCCGCTCGGTGTACATGCATCGAAGTTTCCCAGCTGTGCTGGTGCCATGTCGTGCTATGTCCATGGCTGTATCTAATGTTACCGAAGTCCTGGCACTTAAAACTTTCTCTCGCAGTTTCGCTGAGTTTGTGCCAAACACCACCCTGACCATCTCATCTTCCTCTGCATAAGCACAGTCCTTCACCCGTGAATATTTACCCGTGGCAGTGTTTCTATTGGATTGCCGCTGACGGACGGCCTTTTATGGGCAGGCACTAAATTACAAACGCCAGCGGCAGCCTGTCTATGAACTTAATTTAAAGTTTAGGTTTACATCGTGCTTTGTTTCCGAAGTAGCAGAACTCATGAATATGGTTGTATATGTCACTCGCTCGCTTCTTATTGTTTCGCTGCCTTCTCAATTATATAATGCATGTTTTCTTCAGCGCTTTTTGGGCCTCTTCCTGGTTTTCTACGTACTGCGTGACTATGTAGGAGGCGTGATGATGTCAGATGAAACTCAGCCCCCACGGGTTTCAAGCTCCTCTCCATTACAGTAAATGGAGAAAAACAGCTTCCAGTTATGACCATTACGCGTAGAATTTCGAAATGAAACCTGCCCAACTTTTGTAAGGAAGCTGAAAGGAATAAGCCTGCCAAATTTCAGCCTTCTACCTACACGGGAAGTTGGAGAATTAGTGATGAGTCAGTCAGTGAGTGAGTGAGTGAGTGAGGGCTTTGCCGTTTATTAGTATAGATACAAAAACAAATACATTTGATTTGCGTCTGTAACAGCCGGTGTCAATGAAATAATGAGGGAACTGCTCCCGTCTGGCTAGGGAACAGCTTTTCACTCACATGTCCAAATACTTTTGAGCCCCTGGAAATGGGGGAGAAGCTATAAAGAAAAATGTCTGTCATTCCTAAAAAAAACTCATACGATATTTTTGGTAAACAACTTAAATTAAATCTGAAAGTCTACACTTCAATCACATAATGATTGCTTTATTTCAAATCCATTGTGGTGGCATACAGAGCCAAAATTATGAAAATTGTGTCACTGTCCAAATACTTATGGACCTAACTGTACTTGAATTCTGTTTCTGTTGTCCATTTTCAAAAAGGCTGGTACTGTAATATACATTACTTTAAAAATGATTTGTAATTCTGTTTTTAAATTTTATTTACAAATGTGAGGAACAGATACCTCTACTAGTCTTTATTAAAAACAAACATATTAAGTTAAAGCTGTCTGGAAAATTTAACATTGCTTTTTCTGTTTAAACACTAAATATCTGTGGTTTTTATGGATTTTGACTGTTACATTCTTTGTTTTTTTCCTTAGAACCAGTGCAGTCTATTCTTTGGAGTTTAGAACAGCATCATGAAGAAGAAAAGCAGTGTGCCTTGGAAAGACAGCGCGTTATGTATGAACAAGAATTAGAGTATCTAAGACGCCACATAACACGGCACGATCAGCCTAAATATCATAGTATGGAACGCCTCTCCACATCATCCAGTAGTGTACAGCAGAGACTACAGTGGAATGAGGAGAGGTATACAAAAAAAATTTGGTTTGCGTTATAGAATGTACAGTATATTGCAACCATATTGATTAATATGTTAATTTCCTTTATTTTTTTCTATACAAGTTTAGGAATGTTTTTGGGAATTTCAGGGTTTGCCTCATGTCATTTTAAAGTAAAAACTAATATTTCTTCGAAATGCACTATACTGTAAAGTTTTGCAAATAGAAAGAAGTGAAAGTTTTTATTGATGCATGTTCTCATTCCACTTTTTCAATTGTGTTTCAATCAGTCATTATTTTATGTTGCAGTCATAACGTGTGTGGACACTAGAGTGCACTGTTGCTTCTCAAACCCAACACAACAGACAAGGAGCATTCGTTAAAAACACAAAGATTTTATTTATTAAGAGAAAAACTCTTCACAATAATTTCCCACCACCACAGCCACAAGTAAATACTTGGCACAACACACAGTTATTCTTTTCGTTCTACTTTGTTCCTCCCAGCAAGTTTTTTCCACCTTCCACCTGACTTTGACTTGTCCATGTGAGGTCAATCAGGTCCTCTTATATTGGCCAACCCAGAAGTGCTTTTGCTGTTCCGCTAGTGTAATAATGTGCCGGTGTTGAGCAGAAAGCGAGAGAGTCAAGAAATCTAACAGAGGTAGGGTAATAGGAGAGCAAGGTATAGGGATAGATAAGATGGAGGAGAGTGCAGAAGCAATTGAGCCCCAAGAAACAGCAACAGTAGGCCATTCCCAGAACGTGTGGAGAAAGGTGCCTTGTGCATTAACACTAGAATCCCTGAAGCTTGCGAAAAAAGTCGTAATGCCAGGCCATCCTGAATTCCTTTGCACCACTTCATCAGCATCTTTGTTTTGCAAATGTCAGTCAGCACAAGCAGCAAGCAGCATGCTATCCCATCCCCCACCTACACTGCTGATGTCAGGCGCTAAATTCTCAGAGCTTAAGTCTTTTTATCTGGGTGTGAGGAGCCTGGAATTGTGTAGGGTAAATAATATATTGATATTTGGAATACATACATTTCATATGTGTTACATGTCTACAAATCAAGTGTATTTTATTATGAAATAGTAATAATAATAGCTCACTAGTAAGACAGTAAATGCGGGGAAGACCAGGGATCGAACCCAGAACCTCTTGATTTAGAAGCAGCCATTCTTTCCTGTACAGCAGCAATGCAGTTGATATTTGGGCTTCCGTTTTTACATATTGACAGCAACATGTAAATTGAATAATTTATTTTTCTTTGTTTATATTCTTGAATAAAGGTGCACTTGTTTTGTTGTACCATTTGTGAAAGTGTTTATTTGATATTTGAACTTCAGTTTTTATACATTATACACTTCACATCAGCATTTTGTCAATTATTACTGTAACATTTACAATAACATATGAGCAAGATAAGTCTACATGCCAATAGTGTAGTAAAGGCAATTACGATTTGTTTGTCCTTCTCCACTTTAAGCCCATCTCTAAGTACCCCAAACACAGCTGATAGTGGATTAGGAGGGATTGTGACACTAAGGCTGTCTGAAAGGCATTTAAAGATTTTGGTCCAGAATGATTTTAATTTGGTGCACGCCCAAAACATGTGGCCCAGTGAGGCCAGAACTTGATTGCAGCGTTCGCAGGTTTGATCTTGCCATGGAAACACTTTGAACAATTTTCAATTAGAGAGATGCACTTGATATATAATTTAGAGTTCAGTAATTCTATGCTTTGCGCATATGGAGCTCGAGTGAATTCTGTGCATTGCTACTTTTCACTAGTTTTCTGAGATGTTGAGTGAGAGATCCTTTTCCCACTATACTCTTGGATCTTTGAAAGAGAGGGACTGTAAAATGGTTTTATATATTACAGAGATGCTGTCTGAGTCCTCAAGACTGATCAATATTTTTTCCGGCGTAGAGGGAGGTGAGGAAAATTGGGCAAGTTCTGTTTAACAAAGTTTCTAATTTGAAGGTAGTGAAAGAAATGTGTTGCTGGACAGTTAAATTTGGAGTGTAATTGTTCGTAGGATGCAAAGGCATTGTCTACGTACAGAACTCTTAAGTGATTTAATCCCCGATGTTTTCCAGATATTTAAAATTGCATATGTTTGAGAGAGTGGAAAAAGGTGGTTCTTGTGCAGAGGTACCTCAGATAAAAGCCTCTCTGTCTTAAAGTACTTAATACATTGGTTCCATATTCTAAGTGAGTGAAGCACAATTGGGTTTTTAGTATATGGGCTATAACTTGTATTTATTGGGGTGCAAAGCAAAGAATTTTAAGAATTACTGCTGGATTATATTTCTATTGTGGACCAGGCTTGTGAATGTTCATCTTTTTGTGTCCGTGTCCAGGTTTTTATGGCTTGTATGTTTGCTGTCCAGTAATAAAACTGAAAATTAGGTAGAGCCATGCCACCTTCTGCCTTAGGTCTTTGTAGCATTTCCCTTTGGATACGTGGATGTTTTGAATTCCAAATAAATAAGGTTATGGTTGAATCTAATTTCTTAAAAAAAGATTTAATTATGTATATTGGAATGTTTTGAAATAAAAAGGAAGGATATTCATCTTAACAATGTTAATTCTTCCAGCTAAAGTGAGATGAAGGATTGACCATCTATGCAAGTCTTGCTTAATTTTTCCATACAGAAGGCAACATTTTGTTGATAAAAGGCTTTATGTTTACTTGTGATGTTTACCCATAGGTATTTAAACTGATCTGTGATGATTAAAGGGAAGGTGTTCAATCTAATATTGTATGCTTGAGAATTCACTTGGAAGAGCAAATTCAAATTGATTCTGAGACCAAAAATCTTTTGAAATTCTATTAATGCTGTTAGGACTGTAGGCATAGTATTTTCTAGATCTGATATATACAGTACCATATCATCTGCGTATAGAGAAACTTTCTTTTCCAGTCCATCTCTTATAATACCCTTTATATCATAAGCATTTTGATAGTGAATTGCCAGTGGCTCAATGGCGATTGCAAAAAGCAGTGGTGACAAGGGGCATCCTTGTCTGGTACCATGGTATAGTTTAAAGTGTTCTGAATTAAAGGTGCTAATACAAACTGGATTGGTATACAGTAGTTTGATCCATGCACAAATTTTCGGGCCAAACCCAAATTTCTCCAATGTAGTGAAAAAGTAGTTCCATTTGACCATATTAAATGCTTTTTTCTGCATCCAATGAAAATATCATCTCTAGGTTGTTTGAGTTTGTGGGTGAACATATTACATTAGACAGGTGTTGAAGTTTGGAAGCTAAGTGTCTACCTTTAATAAATCCAGTTTGGTCTTGTTATATTACCGAAGGCAGCTCTTTCTCCATCCTCCTAGATAGGACTTTGGAGAGTATCTTAACATCATTATTCAGAAGTGAAATTGGTTTTCTGTAAATGTTGCTAATAGAAGGGGAGCTAGCTGAGTTGAGAATTTCTTATAAAATTCGGCAGGGTAGCCATCAGAGCCTGCTGCTTTTCCACTCTGAAGTGAGCTCATACCATCTAGTATTTCTGATTGTGCCAGAGATTTATCCACTTCCTCTGCACTAAGAGTATCTATTTGTGGTATCTGTAATGCATCCAGAAATGCATTAGAGAGTGTCTTTTTTAAACTGAGTAGAATATAAGGATTTATAGTAGTCTCTAAATGTGCGCATTATATTTTTATGGTAAATTACTTTGTCTCCGTTTGTGTTGTTGAATTCTGGGATTGCATTGTGAACTTCTTGCTTGTGGATTTGTTGAGCTAAGATCTTATTTGCTTTCTCTCCATATTCATAATAATGATGTCTTCATTTTAATATGAGTTGTTCAGTTTCTTTATTTGTTAAGAGGTTAAGTTCTGAATGCAGAGCCTGCCTTTTCCTATGGAGTTCCTCACTTGGACACCTGGCATGTTCTTGATCTATTGTAGTGATTTTGTTGATTAGCTCTGATACCTTCTTAGTTTCCAATTTATTTTTGTGGGAAAGATATGAAATAGTCTGTCCTCTAAAGAAGGCCTTCAGGGTTTCCCAGAATATTCCTGCAGAAACCTCTGAGGATGTATTTGTCACAAAAAAAATATTGATTTGCTTGGATATAAATTCTGTACAGTTCTCGTCTGCCAATAAAAGTGGATTAAGACGCCATCTGCGAGATGAATATGTGGGGCATAATGATTTTAGCTCCAAAATCAAAGCGGCATAGTCGGAAATAACAATATCTTCCTACTTACAAGATTTAATCATAGGCAAGAAATTATTATCTACAAAGAAATAATCAATTCTTGAGTAGAAGGAATATGCTCTTGAGTTTGGGTTTAGAAATCTTCAGGGGTCTGCTAAGTTGTGGTCAGTTACAAACATTGTAATTGTCTTTGCAGTGTTAGATGTCATTGGTTCTGTGGCAGGAGACCTATTTATGTCAGGATTTAAAACACAATTAAAGTCTCCAGCCATTATAATTTTATGAGTGTTCACATTGGGAATGAATGCAAATACATTTTGCATGAATTCCATATCATTGATATTGGCTGCATAAATATTTATCAAAATCACTTTACAGTTAAATGAATTATCTATGACAATCACATATCTCCCTTCAGGATCAGATACTACATCTGATACTACAAATGAGGCTGTTTTATGTATAAGAATTCCCATACCTCTAGTTTTCTTTATAAAGCTGGAATGGAATATTTGGCCAGTCCAGTCTTTGTGCAGCCAAAACTGATCCTTGCTTTGTAAGTGGGTGGTCTCCTGTAAAAGCACTATTTTAACGTTTAGACCTGTTAGGTGAGAGAATGCTTTCTTTCTCTTTAAATCGTGATTCAAGCCTTTAACATTCCAGCTCACAAAGTTAACTCTCCGGTTATAGAGACATTGATTCTGAATTTTTGATGTCACTTTGTAGTCTTAACTGAAAGTGAGGCAGCTTTGACCTTAATTTCCAATTTTCCCAGTAGTTCTTGCCATGAAGCCTATTGTTACATTGGTTCTTACAATTATAAGGATAGATTAGAGATAGCTTGCTCTCTTTCTCTCCCCTGCTAGTGCCCCCACGCTCCCATTTTGCCTTCTCACTTGAGGCTGGACCAAACTTCACAAAGTCCCAGTCCTCTGACATATCTAGAGACAGAGCACGTCCAAAACAAAACAAGCCCCCCAGCAGCGGTGTATGAGGAATAAAATTGAGATATCTGCTGCCGATACAGTCTCTAAATACTATAAGCATAAAAAAGTAATCTTCAACAGTCTTGAAATGTTAAGGTAGTAAACCCAGGGAATGGTGTTAAAACGTGGCCTTGGATAAGCGTAGTAAACCCTAATACAATAATAATAATAATAACAATAAACCAAGGATATGATATTGAACTGTCTCCTTTAGAAGAGAAAAAAATATATATAAATTTCTTGCACACATTCATACATATACACATGTAACTGTAATTAAAGCATAAACAAAAAGTGTCCGAGAAGGAAAAAGAATGTATAATTACAGTACCAGTATCATTGCAAGTGGATCAAACAGCCGGTAAGATCTTCTTTGCTATGCCATGATAGGATGCAACTCAAGATCGTATTTCAAAAAAGTGTCGGGATCAGTTTTCTTAACTCTGTTTCTGCTTCCTCTGTAGAGGTATAGACGTAATGCATGGCTTGAATATCCACTTTAAGTTTGGCAGGGTACAAGAGGCAGTATCTGATCTCGGCTTTATGGAAGTCCTGTTTAATGTTGTAAAAAGCAGCATATTTAGCAGCTGTTGATGGTAAGAAATCTGGGAAAATGCGAATGTGTTTATTTTCATATATAATCTCTCTCTGAGAAGTGACATTACATGTAATTTAAATTGTAATTTTTTGAAATGCACGATAAGACTCCAAGGTTTAGAGGTATTTGTTCCCCATATGCAGTAAACTGCTGCAATCTCTGTGTCTGATTTCAGTCCTCTCCAGTTATTTTGGAGAATAGTTCAGCTACAAATTTCACTGGGTTTGGACTTTGAAGATTCTCTTAGAGACCTTTGATTATAGTAATTTTCCTTCTGCATCCATCTTCCTTTATAAGACGATTATAATCATCTACTCCCTTTTTTGTTTTAAACTTAATAAATGGCACCTAATACAAACAATGAGGGGAGACAACATTTGTTTCTGTTAGTAGCCAGGATGGAGGGGACAGTGGAGGGTTTAACTGCAGGGACATTAGACAAAGGACATATACCTAATGGTACAATTCGAAATCAGGGAGAGCAATTTCTCGAGTCAAGAGAATGGCTCGAATCAAAATGGAATGTTTAATAGCAGGTCCTTTACTGCTCCATAAAAAACAGCAGGCAGGAAAGTGGGTGAAGACGGAGCATTGAAACTAACAAAATATAGATGCGTTGCAATATTCATTTTAATGATTGCCAAATGGGTCTGAAAGGCGAGAGAGAGAGGTTATTCCAGGAGAATATCGATTGTTTAACCTCATGGAACAAGGTATTTAAATTTGACTGCACCGTGTTAGTAATGGAGGGTGTAATGGTGATTCCTAGATATTTGAAAGAGTTAAAACAGGAATGAGGGAAGGAAAAGAGAGAGATTGACAAGCATGGTTTATAGGGAGGAATACAGGTTTGCATATATGCAATATAGTGTTAATATGTAGGGGATGTCAGAAGGAGCATTTCCTAGAATTGGAAGAATATCATCAGCATATAAGGATACCTTGTGGACTCTAATATGGATCATGATGGGCAAAAAGGTGTCCAGTGCATGGTGAGCGACAGCCAGAGGCTCTAGCTAGATAATAAATGGGAGCAGAGATAATGGGACAACGCTGCCTAGCACCCGAAAGGGACATGACTGATCTGAGTTTGTTAAAACTGAATGCCGTTGAACAAGCATACTGTATAGTGATTTAATTATATTAATAAATATAGTATCAAACTCCATTTCTCTCATAACTCTCCACCAATACTTCCAATCCATCCTATTCAAGGACTTTTCTGTGTCAACTGAGAAGAGCACTGATGGGGCTGAGAGCAAAGGAGTTGCACTTAAAATGTGCAAAAGCAGGAGCATGTTTTCAGCTGCATAGTGAGATGTCATGAAGCCGGTCTGGTCAGAGTAAATCAGCTTTGGAATTAAAAGGTTTGACCCGGAGAACCAAGAGTTTAACTAATAACGTGGTGTCTGAGTTTTTTATTGATAATAGATGGTGGGATCTTTACTCTGCTTGAGGAGGAGCAGTGATACAATGAAAGAGTTTATATTTGGGTGTAGATTACAGGAAGAGAGCTGTGCTGATCATTTGAAACAACAAGCTTTTGATACTTCTGGCCAATATGTGGAACATACTTCTGGCAATATACCATTAGGACCTGGGGCTTTGTTTCTTGCAAATGAGTTTAAGGTGGCTTTAATTTCTTCAATAGAGATTGAGGCCTCCAGACAGGCCACATCACTTTGTGAGAGATTTGGTAGATTAAAAGATTTGAAAAAAAGATCAAATGGCAATGGAGAGTCATCAGAAGTGAAAAGTTCAGAGTAAACGTCAAAGAATCTCTTATTAGTTTCCAAGGGATAATTAGTGATGTTACCAGCTTTCGATTTGACTTGGGGGAAATGGAGGCTTACAAGTCACATCTGTCTAACCTGAGTGCAAATAACTTGCTAGGCTTAGCACTAGAGAAATAGTAACAGGTGCGTGTATGGTGAATTTTAAACTGGTTTGTGTAATTTGTAGTTTGTGTACTTGATCATAGATAGGTGTGCAAGCATTCTCCTGAATATTCAGATGCTTCTCAAGTTTGTCTGCCTGTGTGCCGTATGGACTATATTGGATGCAAAATCAATAGTCAGATCTCAAATATGCCCTTTAACAGCCAGCCAAACAAAAGTCAGATCCTGAATAGAGTCTTTATTAAAAGCAACAATCTCTCCAAATTTAGCAGAGGTTTGTTGAGTAAAATCTGTGTTTTGCAGATGAGAAGTATTAATGCGCCAGCGGGGGAACTTGGAGGACAGAAGAAGAGTAAGCTGAAGATTTACACACTGGTGGTCAGACAAAAAGTACAAAGATAAAAAGGCATTCTTTGTGCAGGGGGCAAGAGTTTTTGAAATTAGTATATAATCTCTTTTGGAAAAAGACTTGCAATGGGGATAAAGCAGGAAAATTCTTTTGCAGAGGGTTGAATTTGCAAGGTGGAGATTCTTAAGAAATTTGGCAAGTGCTTATGGGAAGGGGGAATGCTCCATTTGATCAAAGAAGGTGATTTATTGAGGTCAATAAATGCATTCATTTCCATTCCAATGATTAGTTGGTATTCAGAAAAGGAAAGGATGCACTTAGTAATATCGGGAAAATGTATTATTATATGGAGTTGGGATGTAAACTGATACACAGTTGAATTTCCTTCTACTGCTCTCCATCAAGGCACAAAAAATGTGCCCTCCAGAAGAGAGAAACTGGGTGCAAAATATGGCGAACAAGAACTTCACGTTTTTTTGTGGCAGCAGAGGAGGCAGCCACACAGCAGTGCTTGGAGGCAGTCCTATGAACATCTTTGGCCCAAAGATGTGATTTTTGCAAACGGGTGATGTCTATTTTATTGAGAGATAAGAAATCGGCAACACTCGAATGCTTGCAAATGGAAGTGAGCAATCTTGCATTCCAGGAAAAGACCGTTAGATTAGCCATTAGAGAGGAAAAGAAAAAGTAGCAGCAAAGGGAAACTATGAAAGAAACACATTAATGAGAACTAGATACATTTGAAAATAATAGCACTGGAATTCCACCCATCCCCCTGGTTTAAACTTAACAGAAAGTAAGCAAAAAACTAGACAGATCTCTTAAACAAAGAATGAAAAGAATTCAACAGGGCAACTCCCAAGTGGGCATACACAATGAGAGCTCAACAAATCCTTCCATCTTGACCCCATTACACATATCACATTAGTCATTGTAGTGGAAATCCAAGAAAACATATATGAAGTCGAATTTAAAACATAAGCAGAAGTTAAACAACTGTGGGATGAGAGAAACCCCCAGCATGTGTAACACTGTGCAATTCCCTGACCATGAGACATGAATTTTAAACCAACATATACACACACACATATATATATATATATATATATATAAAATATATATATATATATATATATATACACACATACACACATGCACATATACTACTACAACATGAAAAAGCTTCTGTTTTAGCTATGTGTTCAACATTTCTTGTATTTCTCACATTTCCTGTCATCCTGTATTTACTTAGGTTGTTGTAGACATGGAACACACATGAAATGCATGTGTTAAAAAAAACAATGTTATTTACCCTGTACAACTCCAGGTAACCTCACAATACGATAAACAAGACTTGAGCTGGAAGAACTTTTTCATTGAGTTGAGCTGCGGCGGTGGGGGTTTGGGATAACAGGCTGCTTGTGCTGATAGACACATTTACAAAACAAAGACGCTAATAGAGGTGCCAGGGAATTTAAGGTGGCGCGGGATTACAAGTTTTTTCTTGGGCTTCAGGGATTCTAGTGTTAAGCAAAAGAAGATTAAGAGGAGACATGATTGAGGTGTTTAAAATTATGAAGGGTGATAGTACTGTCAATTGACACAGTTCTTACAAAATGAGTTCATCAAGAACATGGGGACATAATTGAAAAAGTTTTCAATTTAAGAGTAAATTTTGCACAAACATTAGGAAGTTTTTCTTTACACAGAGAACCACAGACACATAGAATAAGCTACCAAGCAGTGTGGTAGACAATAGGGCTTTAGGGAATTTCAAAACTAGACTTGATATTATTTTAGAAGAATTAAGTAAATAGGAACGGCAAGCTTTGTTGTGCTGAATGGCCTATTCTTCTTTGGATTGTTCTAAGGTTCTAAAAACCGAATGATTCTTGACAACAAATGAATTGGTGTTAGTTGGAATTGCACTGCACTGTTTGTCAGAATGGAGGAATGAGAAGAGAAATGTGCTGAATGGCTTATGTCTTTAATAATCCTGTTTGACTTTCAAAGACAGTGCAAATTATGGAGGGCTACTGGGTACCATTAACTTAAACTCTTCAGCTTGCTTTAAAAGTCATAGTATTAAAAATAATTTGGTTATGTTTCATCTGGAAATAATGGAGAATTTTAAGTGATTGACACTTCTGACATTTTTCTTTATTCAGTATAGTATGTTTTTATATTGCTGTGGTTGTTTTAATTGCAAAATTTTATTTTGATGTTCTCTTAGGGAAGAACTGCTAAGAGTTAGCCTGCGGAAGTTAAAGGAGCAGATTGTAAGAGCAAATCTTTTGGTTCAGGAAGCTAGCTTCATTGCACAGGAGTTAGAAAAGAAAACAGAGTATTACGTAACCCTTCAGATACCAGCAAGCAATCTCAATGCTAACAAAAAGGTATGATTTATGAAAACATTAAATTAATGTACTATATAGTAATGTTATAGTAGCATGCTATAGAGTTTAAGGTACAGTATTTTTTTTTTTAAAAGAACACTAACTTATCTGAGAATTGAATTGTTATTGTTGGGCAAAACTATGTTAAAAAGCAAAGTTGAATACTTTTTATTAAAACTTAATGATGTACTCTTAATACCTAAACGATTGGTGTTAAACCTATGCCTGTTTTAAATTTTTACTTTGAATTTTATTTTTTTATATGTATTGAATTTTTTCTTACATAATTGTGCATCACAAGCTGCATAATGTAAGCTTAAGTATACATTGTGTTTAAAAACAAATATGATGCCATTAAAAATTTTATTTAATATACAGGTGATTCACTGATTCAGCATCCTGGATAATTTATCCTCTTTTCTGTGTGTTTTTTCATCTATTTACTTGTTATCTTTTCAGCTGTATATTCATAGTGTAAAAAGAAGCAGTCATATACAATTTCCTTTTGGTGACAATATATCTAAGAAGTTTAAACATACTACAAAAGAAAACTGCATAAAAACACATTATATACTTTTTATTAATACGATTACTTTATTAAAATAGGTATTTTTTGAAATTATGTAGTAAAACCAGCTTTAATTTGAGACCACCAGTTTTAAGGAATACCCCACCCAAAAGAAGATGTATTTTTTAACATTCTACTTGCCCCATGTTGTTTTTAGTGATGGCCAAGAAAAAAAAATTATCTTGTATTTTCAGAATGGAGAGAAAAAGTTTGAGATAATAGAAGCCAGTCCTGACCAATGCTGTACAACGGGAAGCAATGTGGGGGGGAAAGAAACCCCACAACAGAAAAACTGTAAAAAACCCAAAAATCTCAAAAATACTTTGTTTGTCTGCTGATATGCCTTCAGCAATATCTTTTACAGATAGCAAAACTTCACACCTGAAGCAATTGCTTGCATACAGAAGTGACATCAGCTGAAGGTGGAAGTCCCATTTTACTTTATGGTGTCAAGCAGAGTTGCGTTGCAGTCTATTCTCCAGCAAAAGGGCTGTGAAAAATCTGTCTGTTGTTACAGTCCTGCCTTTGTCCAGTCTGACAGCGGTCATGGGACATTATATCTTTGATTGCCGGTACAACAATAGTGCTAAGCAAGCATCAACAACAGCGCTGCTCTTGTAAAAAGAATGGAGATAAATGCCATCAACTTAGAGAGGGAGAGGAAAGTTGTTGTACCACGTGAACGTCACTGAGAGAATAAAACTAAATAATAAAAAAAAGTGCTTTTACATGTAGTCAAAATTTACACCGGGTGTTACAGACTCAAATCAAATGCATGTTTTTATTATATTGTATCCAGCAGGGGGTGATATCTTCCTTGTTGGAATGTAATTGGGGTGTGTTACATAACTTGAATCTATATAGATATGATATTAAAAGGCAATGCCCCTCCCTTAGTGATACAGTGGTAATAAATCACATAGGAGAAATAACTTTCTTTAATGATGGCTTATGCTGCATAACAGACGAAGGAAGCCAAAGGCAAGAACCCAGTTTGGGAGAGGCGGCCCGATATGAAGAGTCTGCCATTTTCATCACTGTGTTGGAAGGATTTTCAGAATCGAATGACGTTATCTCCCATCTGTCCGTTGGCTTCAAAGGTGTGATGGGCAATGTTCCTAGGCTTTATACTCTTTCTTCATGTACAAGTCCCCACTTAGGTGAATAATACAATTCCAAACAAGGCAAAGAGTATACAATTTCATGCTGACTCTGACATATGAAAAATAGTGCACATTTCCCCAGCTGCCTTTATCTGTCTTGTCTTATGCTTTGCCTAGCAGTTCTAAATGATGAGCCTCTGTGCTAAATCTGTGTCAACTGTGCATGTGAGTAGAAAGAAAAGTAGATTTACAAAATATATTTGTACAGAGGATAGTGACATATTAAACTTATGCTCTAATTACATATAGTAGTAATAATAGTATAGTAGTAATAATAATAGCAGCTCACTACTCAAAACGCGGAGCTCCTGTTCTTGAACCCGGTACCTTTGAGTTATAAGGCAGCAGTTCTTACCTCTACACCATTCCAGTATATGTATCAACTTCCTGTCAAGTGATATTTGAACTTGGATTTTTAACTCATTTAACTCATTGACAGCAACATGTTTGGTTTTTTTTTACTTTGGTTACATTCTTGAATCAGAGGAGACTGGGCGGTCTCTTGGTCTGGAATCCCTACAGATTTTATTTTTTTTCTCCAGCCTCAGGAGTTTTTTTTTTTTTATTTTTCTGTCCACCCTGGCCATTGGACCTTACTTATTCTATGTTAATTAATGTTGACTTATGTTTTTATTTTTATTGTGTCTTCTATTTTTCTATTCTTCATTTTGTAAAGCACTTTGAGCTACATTTTTTTGTATGAAAACATGCTGTATAAATAAATGTTGTTGTTGAATAAAAACGCACATGTTTATTTGATATCTGGACTAAAGTCTTCACACATTATACACTTCATGTCATTATTAGTATAACAAAAGTTTCTGCTCTAGGTATATGTTCAGCATTTCTTGCCTGGCATTTCCTTTCATCTGACACTTACCCAGATCTTTGTAGACACGGAGCACGCATGAAATGCATGTACAGTAATCCCTCCTCGATCGCGGGGGTTGCATTCCAGACCCCCCCCGCGATAGGTGAAAATCCGCGAAGTAGAAGCCATATGTTTGTATGGTTATTTTTATATATTTTAAGCCCTTATAAACTCTCCCGCACTGTTTATAAATATTCCCCGCAGAGTTAAACAGCATAATCCCTTTGTATTCTCTTAGATATTAGGTAAGATTCATTGAAATTATGGATATAAACACACTGTTTATATACAGTAAAACCTAAATATTATTTTAAAGATATTGAGTGTCTCCGATATCACATATGTTACAGCCATTACGATAGACAGGTCACCAGCAATAAATACGTACAATGCAAGAAAAATAGTATACAGTAAATGTGTGTACAGTGACACTAAACGTACGTACATGTACTAAGCACTGTAAGAAGAAAATTAATTATGGTTACTCACCAACAATGACACGATGACTTGTCCGATAACAATGAGTTTAATTTTACTGCACAACAAAGGAGAGCGTTACAGCCCTTGTAAAGGAGCCACTTCAGGCGATTGTGTAGCACTGCCGTTGTTCTTCTTCTGGCAGTCTTCAATCCAAATCCCTAAAGCAGATTCCATCCAGACTACTGCCTTATTACATCCACTTACAACTCGTTTTGCACCCTGGTTAAAAGGACACTGCGGCCGTAGATCTTATATTCCTTTCCTACTTTTTAAATAAAAAGAATCGTAGCCTTCAACAAATCCAAAACGTTTACCTTTTCGGCAATCATTAACATCTTCTTCTTGCGCTTGGGCATGGCCCCTGAAGCAGTAGCAGATTGTTTTGGAGCCATAATGAAGGGCTTGACTATGCACAAAGATAAACACTAAAGAGCACAACTCTTTACACAGCGAAACACGTTGATGCTGAATGAGCGAGACGAGACTTCCTGGTTAACACTGCATTCAGCACGTAGGAGCTCAACTGCGTGCTCTGATTGGTTAGCTTCTCAGTCAGGAGAACTTAACTGCGTGCTCTGATTGGTTAGCTTCTCAGCCATCCGCCAATAGCGTCCCTTGTATGAAATCAACTGGGCAAACCAACTGAGGAAGCATATACAGGAAGTAAAAAGACACATTGTCCGCAGAACCCGCGAAGCAGCGAAAAATCCGCGTTATATATTTAGTTATGCTTTCATATAAAATCCGCGATAGAGTGAAGCCGCAAAAGTCGAAGCACGATATAGCGAGGGATTACTGTATTCCAAATAACAATATACTGTATTATTTATCCTATACAACTCCAGGCACCTCACAAGCAGATATGGAGCCTTGGCTTGAGCTGAGTTTCTTCAAGGGGGTTGGGTGGGATAGCAGGCTGCTTGTGCTGATCAACACATTTACAAAAGAAAAGACACTAATGGAGAGGTGTGAAGGGATTTAAGGTGGGCTGGGATTGAGTTTTTTCATAGGTTTCAGGGATTCTAGTGTTAAAAGAGCAAAGACGTCAAAGCTCAAAGAAAACCTGTTTACCAAGTGCTTACCAGATCCTGTGGCTATGAGCGTAATCATTTTCATGCAGCTGATTCAGTAAGAAATACACAGGTTAAATTCCATTCGAACAAGCTCCATTTTAATGAAATCCTCATTTTACATATTTCTTTGGTCCTGGCCAACTTTTAGAGAAAAACTCAATACAGTGAAGTCCATTTGTTCTGCAAATTTCATTACAACAAAGTAGTTTTTCATTTAAAAGAAAGCTGCACAATATGTGTACGTTTTCTGCATTCGTCCCAAAAATTGCAGTTCAGGAGCTCCCCTGAACAGTCAATTAAATTGCATGTTTATGTGGCTTGGTTTACTTGACAATTGTTACACTCTAGATTAGAGGCATTGTGGTTATATAACCGTCAATTAGATTTGACTTCAGTTGTACTTGTGGAGCTCTAGAGGATATTTTCAGGTTTCTTAAGGTATGGTTTGTCTTCACTGAGCATATTGATCAGATTAAGGATTCATTTTTGACTTGCTCTACAGCTAAACTGCTTACTGCTGAGCTTCCTTTGTGTTTATTCTACTCAAATCTGCCTAAAAAAATGACTGATATTTTACCCTATGAACACCTCCACACCATAATCTTTTTTTTTAATTCTTGCATTTGAATGTGCCTTTGATCCTAGCAAGAAGAAAATAAATGCCATCGAGTTTGACATTCTGCAGTCAGATTTGTTAACTGTACATTCTGAAAGATTGTGCTATGTTCTGACTCCATTATAACAAAATCCCTGTTTTACCGACTTATTTTTTTTAATATGAATCCTACTACTGATTGTCATGTGTGGTATTTGCATGTCCCTCCTGTGTATCTATGAGTTTCTGTCTTCTGGTTGTCCTACCAATCCACAAAGACATGTATATGGTATTTGGATTGGTAATTCTCAACTGTCCTGAATGTGAGTGGATGAGTGAGTGAATGTGGGTGGGAAGGTGTGTTTGTATGCTCTGCATAGGACTGGATCCATATCTGGTGCATTTACTGCCTTTTGCCCTGTGCTGTTGGGATAGGCTCTGGTTCCCTGCGACCCTGAATTTAATTAAGAAGGTTTGAGAGTGTATATATGTACAGTATACTGTATATCTATGTATGTATGTAGAGTTAACAGTGTGGTAATGTTGTTATGGATGTATTAACCCTGGATGGCAATTGTATTCAGAATTTTGTTGTTTTTATTAATCTTTCTGATCATCTTTTTTGAATTGTTTTTATTATGCATTCTAATGCATTCTAATTAACACCTTCAATATTAAGTCATGGTTTTTCTAGTTTTTCGAATTAGACATTGATACCTCTGCATCTTGGTCATAAGTGAGGTGATAACAAAATTTACCATTAATTTTGCACATTAGTGGCAGTAATGAAAACATTGTAATAAATAGTGATAATAAACAATGAAGTAAGTCCTTAAACAAAGCTTTTGATTTTCCAATCATTCTATGTCCTTACCCTTACTTATGCTGAAGTGTATAGTGTAGTAAATAAGACTGTGAGTAGGAGCTGGCAATCATTGAGTTATAAAACCATTTCTGAACTATTAAGCTGATCATTCTACATTGTTTGTAAGACGTTTCCACATTCAATCCATATTTGGCACAGATGTTTTTCTGGTTACTTTTGCTTTTTGTCCATGGACCATAGGCAGGTTGGGTTGAAGGACAGCTCTAAATTGGTTAGACCCAGTGCAAGTTTGTGAAAGCCTAGGTTTTTAAATGAAGTGGTAACCTGTTGAATTGTTTCTTTATGCCTGACACTGCCTCAATATTCTCTATGCCACTGTAAACTTGCTTTTTAATAACTGGATTTTATTTTTGATAAATGAATGGATTAATAAAATGTATGCAGGATTTAGACAAAAATATCTGCACAGAATTTAAGGATATATTAGGTAGAATATGAGTGAAAACAATCTGTCATATAAAGAAGAGGATATTGACAGAAGTCAGATGTTGAGAGAGAGATAGTAAATTAAGTTCAGTGTTAAATACACAAAAAGCAAGATTTTAGATATATGAACGAATGTTGAATTTTAGTTTCAAAGTACAGCTTTTGGAATAATTTGAAAGGAAATTCTAATAGCTGTTCACATCTCTATTGTGTTAAAATGCTATTAAAAAAATTAAATACTTCAGGAAGTTGTACTGTATGCAGTATCCTGTCAGTTTAAAGCTGCTCTTTGTTTTGATGAAAACATTATCTTGAGATGTTTAATGATGTTACTTTGATTTGTTTTTTTGTTCTTCTAGTGGGATGCGGTACTAAGTGAGCCAGCTGTGCATGTGCGCAGAAAGGGGAAAAGTAAACAAATATGGGCCTTGGAGAAACTGGAAAACAGACTTGTGGATATGAGGGAACTTTACCAAGAGTGGAAGAACTTTGATGATGAAAATCCTGTATGGCTCATTACTTTCTGTCTGCATGACCCTACTTAGTTTTCCTGTCAATGGTTTTCTTGCTGTGCCTTTATATCTTTGTATTTGCCTTTATCAAGTGTAAACATTACTTGTCATCATCTAGTGTATTTTTATCTATAGTCTGCAGCAATACAACAAGCACTTCAGAAAATGTATACCACCAGAATTTAAGGATGTTTGGGCCCAGCCAGTACTTGCTTGGGTTACTGCTGGAAGATGTGTTGGTGAGGCCAAAAGGGGGTGCTTACCCTGTGGTCTTTGTGATGATCCCAATCCCTCACTGCAGTGACAGGTGCTGTATGCTGTTAAAATGGCACTGTCCTTTGAATAAGATGTAAAACCAAGGTCCTAACTCTTTCTAATCATAAACAAATCCCTATATTTCCTTTTGGAAAGAGTTGGGCATTTCCAGATGTTCTGGTTTAAATGACCACCAAAGCCTGGTAATTCTAGATTCCTAATCATCCCTTGTCTCCTGACCAACTGATCAACTATCTCACCACTTCACCATCTATTAACTAATGTGTGGTGAGCATATTGGCATGGGAATGGTTGCCATCACGTTATCGAGGTGGTTGGTGGTTTTTGAAGTGGCTCCCCACTCTTTGTGTAAAAGGCTTGGAGTAGTTAGAAAAGTGCTATGTAAAATGTTTTTAATCAATTATTAATCCTGAATGTTAGATTGAACAAGTTTTGAGTTAGTAAGTTACTTGTTTGTTTTTACTACTGATTTCAGCAAACTAAATGTTTTTTTTCTGGTTTGCACTAAGTATTCTTGGTAATTTTCTTGCACAGTTTACTTTTACATTTCTTATACAATGTTATGCTTTTAAGTGTATTCTTTTTAATTAATTAGATTTGTACCCATTCACTGTCTGTTGTAGGTCATGCATTCATATTTAAAAAGAGCTGATCCCTTCTTTGACGAAGAGGAGAACCATACCTTGATTGGCGTGGCTAATGTTTTCCTTTCTTGCCTTTTTTATGATGTAAAATTTCAATATGCTGTTCCTATCATTAGTCAAAAGGGAGAGGTGAGTATTTATTTACAGTACATTTATTATTAGTATTGCATGACTTTTGCATACATTATCCATTATTGTAACTTAATATTGGAATGTTTTTTACAAATTTTAAAGTTGTACAGTTGAAAGTACAAATAAGAGGAGAATGCTTCACATGGAGTGAAGTCCATCACTGGTGTCTATCCTGGGACCATTACTTTTTCTGAATTTCATTAACACTAGAATCCCTGAAGCCGACGAAAATATGTTACGGATCAAATTAATTTTTATTATATATTGGTAATAGTAATAGCAGCTTACTAGGATCCGGGCTCGTATCCGTGACCTCTTGATTATGAGGCAGCCATTCTTTCTTCTGCACCAGCCAAGCTGAAATGTTTGGGTTGATTCGATTGATATTGATTTTTTTATACATTGACAGGAATATGTAAATTGAATAATTTCTTTTTCTTTGATTTTATCTATACTAATAAACGGCAAAGCCCTCACTCACTCACTCACTCATCACTAATTCTCCAACTTCCCGTGTAGGTAGAAGGCTGAAATTTGGCAGGCTTATTCCTTACAGCTTCCTTACAAAAGTTGGGCAGGTTTCATTTCGAAATTCTACGC
>JANRMT010062791.1:496149-513170 GCA_026402145.1 Polypterus bichir lapradei | reverse complement strand
GGTTTTTGTTCAGCACTCTTTGGAACTGTTACTTTTTGTCTGCGCACTGCGTCAGTTCACGTGAGCCGCTGAATATGGTTTTATATGTCAGTCGCTCGCTTCTAATTGTTTCACTGCCTTCTTAATTATATAATGCATGTTTTCTAAAGCGCGTTTTGTAGCTCTTCCTGGCTTTCTACGTAATGCGTGATTATGTGAGAGGCGTGATGATGTCATACGAAACTCCGCCCCTCCAGCTGAACTCCATTACAGTAAATGGAGAAAAACAACTTCCAGTTATGACCATTACGCGTAGGATTTCGAAATGAAACCTGCCCAACTTTTGTAAGGAAGCTGTAAGGAATGAGCCTGCCAAATTTCAGCCTTCTACCTACACGGGAAGTTGGAGAATTAGTGATGAGTGAGTGAGTGAGTGAGTGAGTGAGTGAGTGAGTGAGGGCTTTGCCGTTTATTAGTATAGATATATATATATATAGAGAGAGGGAGATGACAACAACACTCATATCAATGACAAAACAATTACATTAACAATCATGTTACGTTATTTTTAAAATATTTCCTTTTCTTTTTCATAAGTTCTTTAACACACTACTTCTCCGCTGCGAAGCGCGGGTATTCTGCTAGTATATATATATACCCCGATCTACATACTCTCAAATAGAAAAACCACACGCCGTGGCGCAATGGAAGAGGCTTCACCTTTAGCGCCTACGTCCAAGGTTAGATTCCCGAGAGTGGGTGCACTGAGTATGTACGTCTGATAACCCCAAAATTAGGGCGAAACACATGTCGCATACTCTTTGCATTATTTCACAGTAAAACTAATTCAATATATTTACACATACATATATATACACACACATACATATATATCGGCGCTTCCTGATTCATTTTACCCTCTCATCCCCTTGGTTTGAGACGTATGAAAAAATATGCGGTTAACGCAGAAAGGAAGATCACCAATTGAAGCTTAATGAATAATAGATACTTTATTCGCCATCAATGATTGTTTTGGTAAAGCCATACTCAGTGTAATCATTAGATGAACGGTAAAAAAGTAAGAGCGAGGGGAGGGTGACTTATTGAGGCACGCAGGCGAAACCACAATAGCACGCGAGCTCGATGTAGTGCGCGTCAACTAGATCTGAATTGCGCAATCACATTTGAAAAAATATATCTTTTCAAGTTCTATTTAGTCGACACAAATATCTTTGGTTGGAATGTAAGGCGAATTTACTCTTTACATTTCTATGGTGAAGAAAAATTTATGCAATGATGCCTACATTTAACTTACATTCCTACCAAAGACATTTCTGTCGACTAAATAAAAATTCCTTCTATTTAAAATTTAAATGGAACTTGAACAGATACGATAGTTCATAATATCCACGCAGACTTGCACGTAAGAGCAGGAGTCACCCGTTTTAACAAGCAGCGTATTGCACTGATGCGATATTGTACAAATAATGTTTTTCATTTTTCTTGCTTGATGGATTCTGGCACCCCCTGCAACAGTTGCTTGCACCCCAAAGAGTTTGTGTATATGTATACAGTGGTGTGAAAAACTATTTGCCCCCTTCCTGATTTCTTATTCTTTTGCATGTTTGTCACACAAAATGTTTCTGATCATCAAACACATTTAACCATTAGTCAAATATAACACAAGTAAACACAAAATGCAGTTTTTAAATGATGGTTTTTATTATTAAGGGAGAAAAAAAAATCCAAACCTACATGGCCCTGTGTGAAAAAGTAATTGCCCCCTGAACCTAATAACTGGTTCGGCCACCCTTAGCAGCAATAACTGCAATCAAGCATTTGCGATAACTTGCAATGAGTCTTTTACAGCGCTCTGGAGGAAATTTGGCCCACTCATCTTTGCAGTATTGTTGTAATTCAGCTTTATTTGAGGGTTTTCTAGCATGAACCGCCTTTTTAAGGTCATGCCATAGCGTCTCAATTGGATTCAGGTCAGGACTTTGACTAGGCCACTCCAAAGTCTTCATTTTGTTTTTCTTCAGCCATTCAGAGGTGGATTTGCTGGTGTGTTTTGGGTCATTGTCCTGTTGCAGCACCCAAGATCGCTTCAGCTTGAGTTGACGAACAGATGGCCGGACATTCTCCTTCAGGATTTTTTGGTAGACAGTAGAATTCATGATTCCATCTATCACAGCAAGCCTTCCAGGTCCTGAAGCAGCAAAACAACCCTACACCATCACACTACCACCACAATATTTTACTGTTGGTATGATGTTCTTTTTCTGAAATGCTGTGTTCCTTTTATGCCAGATGTAATGGGACATTTGCCTTCCAAAAAGTTCAACTTTTGTCTTATCAGTCCACAAGGTATTTTCCCAAAAGTCTTGGCAATCATTGAGATGTTTCTTAGCAAAATTGAGACGAGCCCTAATGTTCTTTTTGCTTAACAGTGGTTTGCGTCTTGGAAATCTGCCATGCAGGCCGTTTTTGCCCAGTCTCTTTCTTATGGTGGAGTCGTGAACACTGACCTTAATTGAGGCAAGTGAGGCCTGCAGGTCTTTAGACATTGTCCTGGGGTCTTTTGTGACCTCTCGGATGAGTCGTCTCTGCGCTCTTGGGGTAATTTTGGTCGGCCGGCCACTCCTGGGAAGGTTCACCTCTGTTCCATGTTTTTGCCATTTGTGGATAATGGCTCTCACTGTGGTTCGCTGGAGTCCCAAATCTTTAGAAATGGCTTTATAACCTTTACCAGACTGATAGATCTCAATTACTTCTGTTCTCATTTGTTCCTGAATTTCTTTGGATCTTGGCATGATGTCTAGCTTTTGAGGTGCTTTTGGTCTACTTCTCTGTGTCAGGCAGCTCCTATTTAAGTGATTTCTTGATTGAAACAGGTGTGGCAGTAATCAGGCCTGGGGGTGACTACGGAAATTGAACTCAGGTGTGATACACCACAGTTAGGTTATTTTTTAACAAGGGGGCAATTACTTTTTCACACAGGGCCATGTAGGTTTGGATTTTTTTTCTCCCTAAATAATGAAAACCATCATTTAAAAACTGCATTTTGTGTTTATTTGTGTTATATTTGACTAATGGTTACTTGTGTTTGATGATCAGGAACATTTTGTGTGACAAACATGCAAAAGAATAAGAAATCAGGAAGGGGGCAAATAGTTTTTCACACCACTGTATGTATATATAATATATATATGTATGTATATGTATGTGTGTATATGTATATATGTAGATATGCATATATATATATATGTTTAAATATGTGTGTGTATGTGTATATATATATATATATGTATGTATATAGGTATGTATATATATGTATGTATATATATGTATGTATATAGGTATGTATATATATATATGTATATATATGTGTATGTATATATATATATATATATATGTATGTGTAGATATGTATGTATATATATATATATGTTTATATGTGTGTGTGTATATATAATATATATATATATATATATATGACAGCAACACTCATCACACACAACAGTGACAAAACAATTACATTGACAATCATGTTACGTTATTTTCAAAATGTTTCCTTTTCTTTTTCATTACTTCTTTAACACACTACTTCTCTGCTGCAAAGCGCGGGTATTTTGCTAGTTATTACTATAATTTGAAAAAAGTTTCTGTTTTAGTTATGTTTTCAACATTTCTTGCCTTGCATTTCCTGTCTTCCTACATTTATATATAGGCACAGAACACACATGAAATGTATGTATTCCAAATAACAATATATTACTTAACCTATACAATTCCAGGCACCTGATACCCAGATAAAGAAAGTTGAGCTGGGAGAACTTCAGCTTCGTCTAAGTGGGGATGGGATAGTAGGCTGTTTGCTGCTTTTGCTGATTGACATATTTGCAAAACAAAGACGCTGATGGAGAGGTGCAAAGGAATTTAAGGTGGTCCAGCATTACAGTTTTTTTCGTATGCCTCAGGGATTCTAGTTTTAACACTAGAATTACCAGAGCCAACGAAAAAACTTGTAGATCCGTCCCACCTTAAATCACTTCTTAAATCCATTCGCACCTCTCCGCCAGCATCTTTTGTCTTCTAAATGTGCAAATAAAGACAAGCTGCAAGCAGCCGGCTATTCCATCCCCTCACCAACTTCGAATGTGCACAAACTTCTCCCAGTTCATGCCTTGATTGATTATCTGGGAGTGAAGTGGAGTTTTAGATTAGCTTTGTTTTTGTTTTTATTATTCAGTTTTATTATCTCAGCTGCGTTCACGAGCCCAAACACCCCCCCGCATTTGACACTGCTGTTTTCACATAGACGCGCTATACCGGAGGTAAACTCAGATCATGACGACCCTTCTACATCGGAGCAAGAATGCATCACTTTTGTCATCGCTGTATTTTGTATATGTATCTGGGAAGCTCTGCATTTTACTTGTGACTTTACGCTGTAGGAAGTAAGTAAATAAATAAAGGTAAGTAGGTAAATATCATTCGAAAGCAGTGCTCCGATGTAGACTGCAAGTGACCCTACATGCTAGTGTTTAGATCTGGACGGTGTGTGTGCTCCCAAAAAAAGCCTAACTGCAGTCTCGTAATGTTGCTTGCGTACTAAAGTATCAGCAGGCACTTTTCGTGGCATTACACATATTTTTTGAGCATGCCCTCTGCACACTACAATAGAATGTTGATGCTGAACAAACTGGTCCTGCCCCTATACATTCTGACTTTTGGCATGCATCATCTTTTCCTTTACTTGCCCAGAATGGGCCAATTTGTGATGAAACTTATGTGAATTGTAAGGTTTTTAACTCTGAATGTCTACAGTGCACAATATATCCTGCTCCAAGTCAGTGTGCTTACAATTAATTCCTTCAATATTGTATTGGGCTTTTGTTATTTTCTACCAGCCACATTGATCTCTGATTCCATCTCGGGCACATGCAGACAGAATTTTGCCACCTGCAGGCCTGAAAAGATACCAAAAATCAGAAAATACATTATACAATGTTCTGACCAGTGTGATCATGAAAAGCTTGGAGGATTATGAAGAACGGGGCTCTTAGGCTTGAGTCAGTATGCAGACCCCACCTAGCTATATTGTTGGAAACAAAGAAATAAAAGTGTCAAGGTTAGGGGTAGTGAGACTGGAATAGCCCATGCATAAGAACAGTAAACCCTTGAAGAGCAGAGTAAGAGCAGATAATAGGAATATGGACAGCCACAAAATGACAGAAACAGCATCTGAGATTAGGAGTAATATATATTCCCTAAACTTGCATATCCAGAGCAGGATCACAGGAAACCTGGAGCCTATCTTAGCAGCTTTTGATGCAAAGCAGGAACAGACACAGGATGGGTTGCCCACCTATTGCATCAGTGCTATATATATGCAATATGTATGACATGGCTGATGTTAAGAGCAAAAAGAGTATGATATATCAACTATCTATTTTGAGAGAGAGAGAGAAAAATTGAAAAGAAACACACAAATATTTTAAAACATAATTCTGCCACTGGATTATTTTGTATCAGTTATTTTGAACTGTGAATATAAACCTAAAACAGTTAAATTAATTAATACAAAAACACATTAGTAGGTTTTGTTTTTCACCAGTTGTGAGACTCTCTTCACCCACCTACCTGTAGTTCAGTAGAGACATTTCCAACTCGTGAATTTTCCAATGTTTGTACTGCTTCTTTGTTAAATGACCTTTTTAAAGCAAAAGTGATTGGTCAGAAACAATATGCTGATCCTGTATGTTGACCTTATCAGTCCCTCGATCAGTGCTGTTTTATTTTCAAAAAGGATTTTTCCTGTGCAAAGTGGCAGGTGAATTATTATCAACAAAACACAGACACCTGAGAAATAAATTGAAACATTACTCGCTCATGATTTTTCTCTCCATACTGTAAAGGTTTTGCTGACCAGCACATTCGGATTTCAAGTGTATGAATTACACCTTGATATACAAGAAGTGCAAAGAAATGCGACAGGTCATCATGATGAACATCAGACTCGAATGCATCTTGGAATTTGGCTTAGTGTGTGCTACTGTATTAATTGCTGTGTACATAATGTATCTTGGGCTCAGTCAATCTTATAGCTAACGTGTTGTCATTTACAAACAGACTGAAAGTTATATTATCTAACTAGCAAAATACCCGCGCTTCGCAGCGGCGAAGTACTGCCTTAAAATTTTTATTAAGAAGAATATTAAACCTTTTTAAACTGAAGGAAAATATACCAATAATTATTTGTTAAGGATCTCTTTGTATACCACATTGTAATTTCAGCCCGCCGGTTGTAATATGACCAAGCTGTGCGCTGAGCTTACTCTTGAGCATGCAATGTACAGTTGGCCATGTGAAAAGTAATCTTGTTTCAAATCTCACAGCTTGGATTGCTGCTGTCATAATCGGTTTGAGTTTCATGGTTTGTTTCAATTACGTAAGTATTTGCAGGACTTGTGTTGAAGTGACATTCGGCATCAGTCAAGCGTTGTAAGCATACAACCGGTTTCATCGATAACTTCACATCCAGCTTTTGAGAGTTTAAACATTCATAAACATCAAAGTGTCCACTACTGAAATCATCACCTGTGAATCTAAGATGTTTAAGAGGCATTGGCGGTTGTCAAAAGGTGTAAAATATTTGGCCATTTCAGTACACTTGAAAGCGACAACCGAACAATTCAGCGGCAGCCATCAACTCACATGCAGAACCATAGGTGAAGGGCTTAAGCATTTCACTCTTATAAATTCCTGTGTAGTATAATTATCTCCTGTACTGTCATCAGTCCACACCTTGAACCTGTCCCAGTCATTCAATACATAAGACACAATATTCTTCCGGATATCAAGAGTGAGCCTGATATGGCCGTGCAATATGTAACAAAGAGAATGGAAAAGGCAGGTGCCATCTCCGGGCATGGAAACCACTCACCTCGATAGACATGTTAATGGGGGTACGGTTGGAACGATAAAGGAAATGGGTACCTGAACAATGTAAAGTAAGTCTAAAATACCTACACAATAACTATAATCGTAATAAATGAACAGTAAAACAGTGGAGAAGCCGTGGATTAAATTAAAAGGCTGTAGTTATCAGTAGGGAGACGTGAATCCCGTGGCAAAGCAAGGAAGGGAATGTAGAGACGGGAGCAACGGACGGCCTTAAATAGGCAGGCAGCCAACAACGTGGGAGGCGTTGGGATGAAATCCTGCCAACTACACCAATTGCAAACACTAGGGGGTGCCTTAGAGCCCCAAACCCCATGCATGAACACACAAACACAGTCCCAGGCTCAAACAATAGGGGTTTTATTACACAAATACTTTGTATAACAATTAAACACTGTGTTTTTTCCCCTTTATCTCTCCCTCTCTCTCCAATGCACTGCTACTCCTCCAGTTTTGTGTTGCCTGTGTTCTCAGCTCCTACTCACCTCGCCAAGGCACTACAGACTCTTTTATTGAGGACCCGGGAGTATTTCCGGTGACTTGACATAGACAGTTGAAAGCACTTCCGGATTATGAGAAAGCCCTGCCCCGGCAACACCCTTTATTGTATGCCAGGAGCTCCTACAGGGCTGCTGCTCCAGACTGCAACTCCCATGCAGCCCTATGGTTGTTCAAACTACACTCTGTCACCTATTAAAGTGGGAGATGAACTGCTCCCTGCAGTGCTCTCCTGCCAGTTCTTGTCTTAGGGTATCCCACCCATGGTGAGGATCACAAGGTGTCCCGACTGTTTATTGCACCTATTTATTCCATCCTTCAATTATGGCATCCCCGCTGGGTAACGACTCCACCTCCATCATGGGGGGACGCCCAACCATCTTCTGGGCATCTACACTAGATATTTTAAATAACAGTGAGTTGTAATAAATGGCATATAGTTTGTAAAAACATTTGGGATGAGCTTTTATGCAATATCTGTTGTGAATTAACATGTAAATCAATTCAGATGAACTTTTTGTGGACATGCTTGGTAAGTTTAAAGTCTTTTCTTTAATATGTAGACCACTACCTAAGGCTGGGCGATATGTCAAACATTCACGTTTTTCTTATCAGTTGATATTGATAGTTATCATGATATATCTCAAGTCATTATTTATTCACTCAAGGCACTTACATTAGGACTGCCAACTAGAATCTGAGCTTAAAAAGACGACAAATTATTGGGACTGCAGACATGAACAAAATTTTAATTAAATAAACAAAAAAAGTAAAATCTTAATTCTTGTCAAAGTGAATATTAACAGTGTTCAAGCATTACAGGATACCAAAAACAGACTTGGGTACCTAAAGTCTTTGAGGTGAATACTGGCGTATTTTGTCTGCCACTGCCTATTTTTGTTGTAGCGTTTGTTGTGGGATCTTTCTTTGTATTCCTGATTGGGAATTTCTGAGTCTTCTTTTTTCCTCTGAGCATTCTGGAGATCTATGATTGCTTGGAGATCTACCTGCAGTTGTTCTATTGCCTTCGCTAAGATGCCGCTGGCCGTCTTAAGGTATACACAAGCCCTCGTTTCCTCATGACACTTTGGTTTGACCCAGCATACCATGAGTAAGTCGCAACTTTCTTTCTAGTTTTGTTTGGTTGTCTGTCCGTTCTGCCGTGGGGCTGGCTGGCTAACGTGTTTTTGAACCTTTGTGTCAGGGTGGCATGTTGGGGAGCAGGTGGCCGCATGACTAGTTTTTATTTTATATCATTTTTTCTGGATCTGATTTCCTGTTCTTCAGCTTATGGGCTAAAGCGTATGCTTTTTCATTGCGCGTGCTTATTCATCTGTTGAGCTGAAGAGGATGCCTCGTCTAGGAGCTGGATATATATCTTATATATATAATCACTGTGTTGCCTTAGGAATTTTAAGACGGCCCTGCTATATACATCGCAGTTCTCGTCGGAGGCTGTATTCCCTCCAGTTTCCTGGCTGTCAGTTTAATTCCTACCATCTGTTCTGCTCCTGGATAATCTCTCAGTGGATCAAGTGCGAGGGACGGAGGAGTTAACTTTGATAACCATCGCTCACTTCAATACTCACGTATGTTAAAGATCAATCAAAAAGACTGTGAAACACCTTCAAATTGCTCTGCGAAGATGGCCTTAATGAACGTTCGGTCCATAGCCAACATACATTTTGTTTTAAATGACTTTTTTACATCTCGCAACCTGAATTTTCTATTTATGTCGGAGACTTGGTTAAGTGTTGGTGACTCAATTTTTTCTCCATGATCTCTCTCCTTCCGATTGTACCTTTTTTAGCTCACCTAGAATCGCAGGTCGAGGGGGTGTGCTTGCAACTGTTTTTCAAAATCGTTTTAAATGTAGACTTTTGACTGTAGACAATTTCTTCAGTTTTGAGGCTCAGCTGTTTAAAATTGATCTTACAAATCCTGTATTGTGTGCAATGGTTTATAGACCTCCTGGATATAATAAGGATTTTGTCTCAGAGTTCTTATCTTTCATGGTGATATGCGCTGATAGAATGCTGGTTCTGGGAGATTTTAATATTCATGTTTGTTGTCCGATAAAACCGCTGATTAAAGGTTTTTTTAAGTCTTCTGGATTCTTTTCATTTCACTCAAGTGGTGTCAAATCCCACACATCAGGGAGGAAATACATTGGACTTAGTTCTAACACTTGGCCTTTCTGCAAATAACCTGGAAATCTCTGACGTTGGCATTTCTGATCATTTTGCATTTGTTTTTGAAATGAAATTTTTGTGTCCGCCCATCAGTTTCACTAAACCACAGCACTTTTCATGCTGTATAAATGATGACATAGTGCGGAAATTCTGTGATATTTTTTCTGACAGTCATTTACCCTTGGAGTTAGAAGCCCTCTCTGTGTGTCAGGATATTACTGATATAGTTCAGCTCCTCGATCTCACTTGTACGGATACTCTAGATGTGGTCGCGCCATTAAAGTTAAGGAGAACCAAGGAAAAAGCCAGTGTTCAGCCCTGGCTAAATGAGGCACTCGTGCGCTCAGACAGGAATGCAGGCAGGCTGAACGGAGGTGGAAAAGGGACAAACTGTAGGTCTCTTATTAAATTCTTAGAACTCGCTGGAAGTCCTATCAAGAGGCTGTGAGATCAGCAAAATCACATTTTTTATCATGTTTAATTGTGAACGCTGCTTTGAGACCTAGGGTGCTGTTTAGCACCATAAACACTCTCAAACCCACCTGTCAGCGGTTTCCCTGACAGTACGCCTGAGAACTGTGAGCTTTGTCTTAATTGTTTCATAAATAAAATTCAAGCCATTTGTTCCAACATTACTCTTCAAATTGTTGATTACTGTGGGAAGACACCAGTCACTCTAAGGCCAGCGCACAGCCAGTTTACTTTCTTTTAACCTATTTCTTCTTCTCAGTTAGTTGATATAACCCTGCATGTGAAACTTTTCAATTATCCGCTACATACCTTACCTGCACTTTATAGTACTGAATCGGCTCTGCTGAAGGTAACAAATAATATTCTATTAACTTTGGACTCTGGCTCTTCTGCAATCTTGGTCTTGCTGGATCTCAGTGCTGCATTTGACACAGTGGACTATGGAGTTCTGTTAAAACAGCTTGAGGATGAAGTAGGCATTCAAGGCTATGCACTGAAATGGTTTGTGTCCTACCTGAAAGGCAGATCTATGTCTGTCATCATAGATGGGAATTTCTCTCAGCCAGCTCCTCTCACACATGGCATCCCTCAAAGTTCTATCCTGGCTCCCCTTCTATTTTCCCTTTATCTGCTTCCCTTGTGGGCCATCTTTTACAAACATGATGTCGTGTATCATTATTATGCTGATGATACGCAGCTGTACCTCAAAGTTAGTTCTGACATCACCTCATCTGTAAAAAACAGCTGTTGAAATGCTGAGGATATTAAATATTGGATGGCACTAAATTTCTTGCAATTAAACGAAAATAAAATAGAAGTCATTATTTTTGATCCTACCACATCTGCATTTGAAATCAGCATGCAGTTAGGACCTTTGGCAGCAATGATTCATAATGATGTCAGAAACCTAGGTATCATCTTTGAGTCATCACCAAGTTTTGAAACACACATCTCCATGGTAGTAAAGTCCAGTTTTTACTAACTGAGGCAAATTTCTAAACTAAAATCCTTTCTATCACAGAAGGACTTCGAAACAGTCATTCATGCCTTTATTACATCTCGCCTTGATTATTGCAATTCCTTATATGTGGGTCTGCCAAAATCAGCACTGTCGCACCTTCAGCTGGTTCAGAACGCTGCACCTAGATTTTTGATTGGGTCGAGAAGAAGGGATCACATCTCCCCCATTTTAGCCTCTCTCCACTGGCTATTGGTGAGGTGTTGCATTGATTTTAAAATCTTCTTGTTTGTATTTAAAACCTTGCATGGTTCCCGCTCCAAAATATATCTGTGACCTCCTTCACCCCTATGTGCCACCAAGAGCACTGAGGTCATCTGGATGACTGCTCCTTGTAGTGCCAAGATCTCGGCTGAAGTCATTGGGAGACCAAGCTTTTTCAGTTGTTGCTCCTAGGCTTTGGAATGACTTGCCTCTTCACATCAGGTCTTCATCCTCAATCGAGGTTTTTAAAAGTCGGCTTAAGACCTACTTGTTTTCTTCTGTCTTTCATTGTGTATGATGGGATTGTGGTGGATGTTATAGTTGGTTGTTTTATTAATCTGCTTTTGCATGATTGATTGTATTGTGTTTATTTTAATGCTTTTTTGTACAGCACTTTGGCGCAACCTCTGTTGTTTTAAATGTGCTTTTATAAATAAATAATTGAATCTAATCTGTGAGCATATTTAAGTCAGTACACATGGTTTCTCAAGCTCTTTGTTAAGTTTAAGTGTCAGGTAAAGATCAATGAACAAAGTGATAAAACTGTAAATGCAATATGCGTTTTACTCAATGACTAAAACACAAATTATGACCAGAACTTATCCCAGATATACAAAGTCAAATTAAAAAAAAAAAAAAGACACTTTTAGTCTAGGGCTGTCAGGTTGAATCTCGCTATTCAAATATAATAAATTTTTGTTTTTAATAAAAAAGGTCTTATTTGAAGGTCAAAAGCTGACATTTGATTGTAAAGCTGTCGTTTGTTTTACCTGCAGTAATTTTGGCTTTGTATTACTCCAGATGTGCTGTGCAGAGCTGCAGTATTTAGTAGAACTGTTTTTGCACTTCACTTCCACATCCAGCCATTTTGTAACTTTAAATAGTTACCTTATCTTATTGCATTATCAATTTTAGTAAAATGTACAGCTAGACCCCTTTGCAACGTGTACTTGGAACAGTTGTTTCAAAATGCTGTATTGTACCCTGAAAGTATCATTCTGTGTCTGATTCTTCCCAGTTCACTCCTAAATCCAAGATCCTTGACAGTTGTTTAATGTTAAGATTTTCTCATTATAGCAAATGGAAAATAACTCATAATTTTGATTTTCCATTTATTACAACACTTTAAAATCCCTGCTTTAAGAGCCAATACACTGTGTCCTACAGTTAGTCTCCATCTTGCATGACAGCTGGATTGACACATAATGCCTGAAACAGTAAGGTGTAATTTAAAATATTCAGGCCACCTGTATTAAAATATACTGTAGGGCTATTCAAAATGAAAGAGCGGATTTTAAAAATTTATTTTAAACAAACTGTATAAGACAGAAACACATTCCACACATCACTGGATAGAGGAAAGTCCAAAGTTTGGTTCTATGGTCCTTGAAGTTGCATACACTCAACACGAGCATCATGTGTAGCATGACAAACATCAAAATGGTAGACCATTTCTTGCCACACATGAGTCAACTGGTACCTAGTTACTGAATTCACAGCTACCTCAATTTGATGTCGCAAATCTTAAAGATTAGGGAGGATAGGTAGAACAACACTTTTTCTTTAATGTACCGCCATAGATAACAATTGCAGGGGGTAAGGTCTTGAGACCTGGGAGGCCATAGACGATGAGCAAGATCTTGTTGTCCACCTCTTCCAATCAATTGTCCTGGAATGGTGTCATTCAGGTAATGCCTGACTTCCAAGTGGAAATGAGGTCTGGCACCATCTTAATTGAAAATGAAGTCATTCGAATCTTCTTGAAGTTAGGGAAACAACCAGTTTTGTAGCATGTCCAAGTATAAAAATCCAGTCACAGTTTGCTCTGCAAAAAAGAAAAGTCCATAAATTTTGCTTACAGAAATGGTACAAAACACATTTACCTTCGAGTCTCTTTCATGTTTGATGACTATGCAGGGATTTTCATACCCCTAAATTCTAACATTGGGGCGATGGAAAGCAGATTCATCCGAAAAAATTAGTCGTTCTAGAAAATTCTTCTCTTCCACATCCTCCACAATTGCAGTGCAAAATTCAAGCCTTTTTTCGTGGTCATCAGGATGCAATGTCTACATTAATTGCAAATTGTAAGGCTTCATATGCAGACGCTGACTAAGAACACACCATACCATTGTTTGAAGAAGTTCATTGCTTGCCCGTGATGTGGATTTCCTAAGGCTCTGTTCAAATACACCACAGATATACTCGACATTTTCATCTGATATGCGTGGATGACCAGTACTTTTATGTTTGCATATGCAACCTTCTACAGATTTTTTATTCCACTTGAAAATTTGCTTATGATAAGACAGCTATTTGTTGAACAGTCAGCGGAATTTACGTTACACTTGAACAATGGACTCACACTTCACAAATTGCAGCATGCAAAGTGATTGCTCTTGTGGTGTTGTCGCCATTTCACTATAAATGAGAAACAGCACTCAGTGGCATTCACTGGTACTTTTAGGCAGGCTTTTAAACTTTGAACTTTACTCTATCCAGTGATGTGCGGAATGTGTTTCTGTCTTATACAGTTTGTTTGAAATAAATTTTTGAAATCTGCTGTTTCGTTTTGAATAGCCTGGTATTACTGCATCTGTGAAGGATAAAAAATGTAGATATATTATGCATATCCTAACCTGTTACTGGGGCGATCCCATAAGTCACACAGGAGCCATTTTTCCAAGTGACACCACGGGTGCCATGATATAAACCTTACCCTGCTGCTACCCTTTGGACACCTCTGCGGTAGTAAAACAAGCTTGCCATTCTCACCCTGTTGTGGTCCTACTAACTGACCTGTATGTTTCATGACCCTTTCAGGGCAACGAGTAAATAAAAGCAGCCATGAAAAGAAGATTAAACCCTTACAAGCCACACATTCTGGCACCGCGTGTTACGGCATTATTATTAAAGTTGTACACATATACTTTAAACTGCAAATAAAAATAACCATGATCTTTTTTGAATTTCTATACAAAAATAAAACATGAAAATTTGCTATTGAATAATAATGTCAACACAAAGTTTAAACAGGGATTTTCCTTCAAATTCCTAGCAAAGAAGATGAGCCTGTTCATTGTTTCAGGCTTCAAAGCTGCTTTGTCACTGGTTACAATATTACGTCCTGTGCTAAACACTCTTAGATGGCGAGCTGCTTGTAGGAATTCACAAACACCACTCTGCAATTGGGCTTACGCCCTATTTAATTTCCACAACTTCAGGGGTTATTTTCACTATGTGCTTCTGATACTAGTAAGCAGTTATGCCTTTTCTGAAATGTCTCTCAGCACTGGACATACAGTTAGGTTCTTAAATATTTGGACAGAGACAACTTTTTTCTAATTTTGGTTCTGTACATTACCACAATGAATTTTAAATGAAACAACTCAGATGTAGTTGAAGTGCAGACTTTCAGCTTTAATTCAGAGGGTTGAACAAAAAGATTGCATAAAAATGTGAGGCAACTAAAGCATTTTTTAACACAATCCCTTCATTTCAGGGGCTCAAAAGTAATTGGACAATTAACTCAAAAGCTATTTCATGGGCAGGTATTGGCAAGTCTGTCGTTATATCATTATCAATCAAACAGATAAAAGGCCTGGAGTTGATTTGAGGTGTGGTGCTTGCATGTGGAAGATTTTGCTGTGAACAGACAACATGCGGTCAAAGGAGCTCTCCATGCAGGTGAAAGAAGCCATCCTTAAGCTGCGAAAACAGAAGAAACCCATCCGAGAAATTGCTTCAGTATTACAAGTGGCAAAATCTACAGTTTGGTACATCCTGAGAAAGAAAGCAAACACTGGTGAACTCAGCAACGCAAAAAGACCTGGACGTCCACGAAATACAACAGTAGTGGATGATCGCAGAATCATTTCCATGGTAAAGAGAAACCCCTTCACAACAGCCAACCAAGTGAACAACACTCTCCAGGGGGTAGGCGTATCGATATCCAAGCCTACCATAAGGAGAAGACTGCATGAAAGTAAATACAGAGGGTGCACTGCAAGGTGAAAGCCATTCATAAGCCTCAAGAATAGAAAGGCTAGATTGGACTTTGCTAAAGAACATCTAAAAAAGCCAGCACAGTTCTGGAAAAACATTCTTTGGATAGATGAAACCAAGATCAACCTCTACCAGAATGATGTCAAGAAAAAAGTATGGAGATGGCGTGGAACCAAAGCATACCACATCATCTGTAAAACATGGTGGAGGCAGTATGATGGCTTGGGCGTGCATGGCTGCCAGTGGCACTGGGACACTAGTATTTATTGATGATGTGACACAGGACAGAAGCAGCTGAATGAATTCTGAGGTGTTCAGAGCCATACTGTCTGCTCAAATCCAGCTAAATGCAGTCAAATTGATTGGGCAGCTTTTTATGATACAGATGGACAATGACCCAAAACATGCAGCCAAAGCAACCCAGGAGTTTATTAAAGCAAAGAAGTGGAAAATTCTTGAATGGCCAAGTCAGTCACCTGATCTTAACCCAACTGAGCATGCATTTCACTTGTTGAAGACTAAACTTTGGACAGAAAGGCCCACAACCAAACAGCAACCAAAAGCCGCTGCAGTAAAGGCCTGGCAGAGCGTTAAAAAGGAGGAAACCCAGCATCTGGCGATGTCCACGAGTTCAAGACTTCAGGCTCTCATTGCCAGCAAAGGGTTTTCAACCAAGTATTAGAAATGAACATTTTATTTCCATTTATTTAATTTGTCCAATTACTTTTGAGCCCCTGAAATAAAGGGATTGTGTTAAAAAAAATACTTTAGTTGCCTCACATTTTTATGCAATCGTTTTTGTTCAACCCACTGAATTAAAGCTGAAAGTCTGCACTTCAACTGCATCTGAGTTGTTTCATTTAAAATTCATTGTGGTAATGTACAGAACCAAAATTAGAAAAAAGTTGTCTCTGTTCAAATATTTATGGACCTAACTGTAAAGCTAGGGAAGTGCAGTGTGAGGGAAATGTTTAAAACATTCCAAAAATTTACAGCAGAATAGGCCATTCTGTTCAACAAAGCTTGCCAGTCCCATCCAATAAATTCCTCTGAAATAACATGAAGTTCAGTTTTCAAAGTTCCTAAAATCATACTTTTTACCACACTACCTTATCGCAACTTATTCTATGTGTATATATTTCTCTGTGTGAAGAAAAACATTCTATTGTTTGTGTGCAAAATTAACCCTTAACACTAGAATCCCTGCACATTGGGACTGGGTAGATATTGTAACTCTGCAAAACACCTAGGTGTATGATTACTTAAGTAATAAAGTGTTGTAACGGTTAATTACTACTAGGTTATCGCTGTATGGAGAAAAAATTTCACTGTATATAGGAATAAGGGTATTTTTCAAAAACAATTTATTTTCTGGCTGGTAGTAGGAGGAAATGAAAATATTTACATAACTGTGTGTGTAGTAGGCTGTGGAATTAATAGAAAATACTACCACAAGTAAAATAATGAATACCACACAATGCCAATGAGGAGAGCAAAATGTAAATACACTGTGGCTTAATTGCTGTATATATTGTGTACTAGCAGAATACCCGCGCTTCGCAGCGGAGAAGTAGTGTGTTAAAGAAGGTATGCAAAAGAAAAGGAAAAATTTAAAAAATAACGTAACATGATTGTTAATGTAATTGTTTTGTCATTGATATGAGTGTTGTTCCCATATCTATATCTAT
>JANRMT010062791.1:411816-486149 GCA_026402145.1 Polypterus bichir lapradei | reverse complement strand
ATTGTTGAAATACACAGTCCTGAAAAAGGGACGTTTCTTTTTTTGCTGAGTATATTATGATAGCTGTATTTTAATAACTTATTCACCACTTCCGTATGAATTTGATGTTTTAAGAAACTTAGTTTAAAAGCAGTTATTGCATTGTGTGCTCTACTATATCTAAGGGTAGCACAGTAAAATTTACATAACTAATGCCCCTGATTACATCTATACTAATAGTATTTTCTACACGAGGAGGTCTATAACACACTCTCAATATGAACCCTTTATCCTTAATACTTTCTAGTCAGTTCTAAATATCCTAACTATAGTGTGAGTTGCCATCAATTTGAAGCAAATACATATTCAATTTACAGTGGAACCTCGGGTCACGACCATAATTCATTCCAAAACTCTGGTCGTCACACGATTTGGTGTTGACTCTAAGTAATATCCCCCATAGGATTGTATGTAAATACAATTAATCCTTTCCAGACCATACAAACTATATGTAAGTATATTTTCTTTAAAGATTTTTAAGCACAAAAATAGTTAATTATACCATAGAATGCACAGTGTAATGTAAACTAAATGTAAAAAGATTGAATAACACTGAGACAAATACCCAGGCTCCCTGCTTAGCAGCTCACGCGCTCTCAGCTGCACGTGATCCTGCGCTCACGCTCTCTCTCTCTCGCGCTCGCTCTCTTGCTTTTGTTTTTTATAATAAGAGAGATTTACTTTGAAGCTTGTGGTGTCAATAGCTATTTGAAGAGCACCATCCATTACAAGAAAAGAGGAGAGATTGGTGAAATGCTTGAAAGATCATCACCCAGACCTGATATCCTGTCACTGCATAATCCACCAGATAGTTTTGTATGCCAGTCTAGGAGAACCATACTGTAAAGTTAAGACAGCAGTTATGAAAGTTTACAATTATTTGGAAGCATAACATTCTTTATTTTGCATATTCCTGGCAGACTGTGCAACATTTGGTGATTTACTTGTTCACATTAATTTTAGGTGGTTCAGCAAATGCAGGGTATTGGAAATTTTTTTTTGGTCACTCAGAAAGAACTGCTAACTTTGTCTGTCTTAACAATAAAATGCAAAAGCTGAACAATTTGTGGATTTCATGCAGCACAAAAAGATAATGGAAGTTGTTGCTTTTTTGTCTGGATATAACATCCCACCTCAATGTCCTCAAGCTCCAGACTATAAACACCACAATATATAACCTCATGTCAGCAGTACATTCTATATACTGTATCATATTTAAATACTGGTAAGGTCAGGTTGTGGAAGTGCACCCACCACACGACGAAACAGCTGATGATCCTGGTTGGCAAACCCCCAGGCAGATGCACGGTCCAGTCCTACCTTCTGGAAATGACCATCTATATGCTGCAGCCAGGTGTAACGTGGGTGTCCTCTTAGCCTGGTCCAGCTGCTTAGATCCTCTACAGTGAGGATCCTGTGAGCCGGGTCACCCTCAGAGAATCTCGTCACATGGCCGTAGTGCCGTAACTGACTCTCCCTCACAATGCAGGTTATGTGCCTCATACGGGACTCCATGAGTAACCGCTTGTTCGACACAACAGTCAAACCAGCAGTACCCAAGAATTCTCAGAAAAGAGATAGTATTAAAGGAGTCCAGTCTTCATCTCAGATCACTGGATAGCGTCCATGTCTCGCAACCATATAGCAAATCAGGAAACACCAGGGGCCTCATGTATAAACAGTGCATACGCACAAAAATGTTGCGTAAGCCAGTTTCCACTTTCAAATCGCAATGTATAAAACCTAAACTTGGTGTAAACCAATGCACATTTCCACGGTAACTCATACCCTGGCGTACGCAAGTTCTGCTCTCGGTTTTGCAGACTGGTGGCACCCAGCATCAAAGCAGTGCTACTGTTCCAGTGTTTTTTCCCTTTCTTTTTTAGATCCACATCCCTGAAGGGGCTTTATAAATATGCTGAAATTAACCACATATTTTTTATTAGTTTAATGCATCTGATTGTAATTAACTTGTAACAATATAATGGTCCACGGAATGGCCAAACTATTCCCAATACCATAGCTGCTTTAGCATTGTTACTCTCACTGTACCTTCTTTTTCTTCTTTCAGCTGCTCCCGTTAAGGGTTGCCACAGTGGATCATCTTTTTGCATACTATTCTCACTGCACCACTCGGAGCAGCTGATTCGAAAGAGAATTATTGGTATACAGCATCAAGCACACGCTGCCTCAGCCATGCTGCCTATTTGAACTGCTCTCACACAGCAAATCCTTCAAAACCTTTCCTGTACGAACCTCGCGGTTCAGAAACAGTTTCATCCCAAGAACTATAAACGCACTCAATCAGTCCATCAAGTGCTCCTTGTAGAACTGTTTGCACTTATTAGTACAATCATCTCACTGTAAACTTGCACTACAGTTATAATATTGCACAACCTGAGCCACTTTATAAAGCACGTATTTACATGTGGTAACGATATCATTTTTAAGATGAAATGCAGCAAAATATGCTTATTATATTATACAGATAAAAGTTTAACATTGTTTAAATAATCTATATTGTTAATAGTTAAACATGTGAGGACACGGTATCGGTGTGCTAGCAAGGATCTTGCGGATTGTTCCTGCCTCTCGATGTATGCTTGCTGGGACTGGAGTGACACTGGAAGGATAGAATAATTAGACATGTACTACAAAGATATTTCAAAGTTCCTTAAAATTTTTAAAGAATCGGCATTCTAAGCTTACAGACGGCTTAACGTCTGTTACAGAGCTGATTGTGCGGCGATTGGGTATTTGGAGAAAGAAAAGTAAGGACAGGAATTGGAGGTTAGTACGTTTGAAAGAGACAGTACTGCTGCAATAAATTATTTCATTGAAGGTCACGCACAATCACTGCGCCACCGTGTTCCCATGTTTAATATCATGCTTTAACTCCTATCATCATGAAAATGATATCAAGTATACATCTCAGTATTTTAATTATTCAGAGAGCTGTAATATTACGAATGTAATGGATTCTGTGTCCTGTCGGAGGAAGAGAAACCCCGGAAGCACGTAGTGATTCACACACACAGAGCACATAGAAGATCAAATACAAAACAAAGCATTTAACATGCTACTTTGCTGTAGTTACGATGGGATTTGAGAAACTAGTAAATTAAACAATTTTAAGATGAAGTTTATGATGTTCTACTTTAATGACAAAATAAACCATGTGATTAAAGTGGAAATTTCGAGATTAAAGTTGACATTTTGTGCTTTTTTCCCCACTGTGTGCCTATTTTTTTTCTCTGTACCCTAATAAGCTTTCATATGAAACTCAGACGGTGGGCTACGACTCGCCTTTTCACGGTGACTTTGATATCTGACAACTTCTTTTTTTATTTCGCGCACCGTGCGACTTGAGCTTTCAAGTTTCTCCAACGCGCTATGTCACTCGATCAACTTCCTTTTGTTGTTTATTCCACTGTTTAAACCAACAAATAGTATGTTTTCCTTGCCTCCACTTGGTATTTGCTGAACTTCTTCTATTTTTCCTGTGCTTTTGCCATTGCCTTTTCACAGAATGCTGAGCTTAAGGGCTATTTATATTGATCTGCATATTCAAAGAGGCGTAATTCTGGGAGGAGATGGGGCAGGACAGCAGGTGTTTACTTTTCTTTTTTACTTACTTTACTTTTTTTTATGTGTGTTACTTTTCATGCTGACTGGGATTTATGTAGCAGAAGAGCGTGGAAGTTGGCGTTCGAACAGATTTATGCATCTGGATTTTTTTGTGCAAAAGCACAATTTCGCTTTTGTGCTTAAGCCATGTTATAGTGTGAATTCTATGCACATCGTTATGCATGTGGCCCCATGACTCTAAAGACTTGGACCTTCATCCTTTTGCATAGATATCGGGTGTACCACACACCCCTTTCCATTGACCACATTACCTTCCATGCTCTCCCAGTCTGTCTACTGACTACCCAATCTGTCTCAATTAGGCCATTTCATTGTATCAACAGTTCATAGAAATTTCCATGCGAGATCAATGTTAAGTTTACTATTATATTGAAAGGTCCACAGAATTATGTAACTGAAATCTGATAAAGTTTTAATCAAAGTCAAAATTAACACTGTATATTTTTGTTTTTTTTTTTTTTTTTTTTAGAATATTTCTTGTTTCTGAATGTCACCACAGCGACACCTTTTTGTTGTAGTGCAAGATAAAACACAAGTAAAAGTTAGATCAGCATTAGAGATAACACCTATATTGTCCGATTTCTGAAAAGCCTAAATGAAAGTCCTTCAATTTAAGATTTGTGATGTATTGTGTTGTTACATATAAAAATATCACCCATTTTAAGAACATATGTGTTTTTGTTTTGTTTTTTTATTAATTTAAGGAGAAAATGTTCTCAGACATCACTGGTTGACTTTACTCTACTCTAAAGCATTATTTCTAAAATTGTTTTTTCATCATTGGCATTTGAATGTTGACATTCTTCATATATTAAGAATTTAAAGTATTGGTTTCCATATAGTAAATGATGTGGGTTCACATTACAGTCTGGCATGGGAATGACTCTAAGCTAGGACATAGGTCATATGACACAATCCTCAATAAAGGCAAATACAGGCAAATGACTTAGGTTCTAGTTTTCCTTCACTGCTGAGTTTGTATTTAACCCACATATTTTTGTTGCTTTATTATGGAGACTCTGGCTTCATCATAGAGTGCTAAACCAGTGTCTCTAAATTGTGCCAGAGCTGAGTATGGTTAAGTGAGAATAATGGTTTCTGATTTGCTCCATTACCTCCTCTTTCTTAGTAAGTAGTTGAATAAATTCAGACATCCTTGTCCATGTTAATTTATCTTGATAGTTCACTGTTGCAATTAGAATAATTTTTGTTAAACATTGTGGCAGTGACCCATACTCTTTAACATTGTGCATCACCATAATATTGGATACTATTTGTTTAGTTATGACAAGAGCTGTTTTAATGGCATGCTGTGAAAAAGTGATTTGCCACAAAAACTAAACAATACAATACAATGTATTTTTGTGTAGCCTAAAATCATACTAGGAGTGTTGCAATGTGCTTTAACAGGCCCCACCTTTTGACAGCCCCCCAGCCTTGACTCTCTAAGAAGACAAGGGAAAAACTCCCAAAAAACCCTTGTAGGGAAGAAATCGAAGAAACCATAGGAAAGGCAGTTCAGTGAGAGATGCCTTTCTAGGTTGGTTAGGCGTGCAGTAGGTGTCAAAAAAAGGGTTAATTACAATACAATACACAGAACAGAGCACAAGTAATCCTCAATACAATATAATAGTGCAATATAAATATTAGAAATACAGAACAGAATTCAACAGTAGATATTACATAATGCGATTTGGATTTGTTCAGAGTCCTGCTGACCTTGGCCATCAAGCTGTCTTCCCCTGTTGGCCATTCCAAGCTGAGTCAGCTCTGCACCAGCCAATCCTATGAAAGGACCCTTCTACCCAACGATTATTTTTTTTAGCTTTAGTTAGGGTATGCTAAACTGAAGTAGTGAGTCTTCAGTCGGGATTTGAAAGCTGAGACCAAAGAGGCACCTCTTATAGTAGCACGCAGACCATTCCACAGTTGAGGGACCCTGTAGTTAGCACAACCTCCTGCTGTTATTTAATTAATCCTTGGGATCATAAGCAGAATGGCATCTTGAGTTATTAATGTGTACTCTGGTTTGCAAGTAATTATAAGTTCAGATAAGTAAGCCGGACCATGGCCATTTAAAGCTTTATATGTTAAAAGGCGGATTTTAAAATCTGCCCTAAATTTGACTGGGAACTGGAGTGTTCGTATTTTCTTGTTCACAACTAATTAAAGAAAACATTAGAGAAACATCATTTGATGTAAAAGAAAGATATAACTGGGTGTCATCTGCATACGAGTGAAAATTAACATTGTTTTCTAATAATAGTTCCCAGTTGAAGCATGTAAAGTGAAAACAGCAAAGATCCCAGTACTGAGCCTTGTTGGACACCATATCTCAGTTCTGTGTATAATGATGGAGTACTTGTCAGTACATTTTAGTACATACTGGAATCGATTTGATAAATAAAATCTAAACGGTAAGGTATGACTGAAGCTGATTGCCGACTACTTTTAGTAGTATTTTAGAGAGAAAGGGTAAATTTGAAATGGGTCTATAATTATTAAGTACACCTGGGTCTATGTCTGACTTTTTAATTAATGGCTTTATGACTGACACTTTTAGTGCATCATGTACTGTGCCATGCAATAATGAACTATTAATAATGTTAAGAATGGGTGCTGCAAGAACATCCATTGTGCTCTTTACTAGTTTCGTTGGCACTGGATCTAGGGAACAAGTAGTAGGTTTCATTTCAGAAATTAAAGTTAAGACCTCCTGTTTTGTTACAGGATTAAAATTTCTAAAATGTTGAATGCAAGGTGTGACAGGGTCTGCCAAGCTAGTAAGTGGTTTGCACAGTGATGCTGAAATCTGGGATCTTATATTTTTAATGTTCTCATTAAAGAAGTTCATAAAGTCTGTACTGCTAATGTTTTTTTGGTATTTTGCACTGTAGATCTGAATTCCCATTTGTTAAATTATCCACTGTTCTAAATAGTACCTGAGGATTTTTTATTGTTATCTTTTATTTTAGGATAGTAGTCTGAGCAAACTTTAACACTAGAATTACCAAAGCCTATGATAAAACTCGTAAATCCGGCCCAGTTTAAATCACTTCGCACCTCTCCGTCATTGTCTTTTGTCCTGTAAATGTGCCGATAAAGACAAGCAGCAAGCAGCCTGCTATTCCATTCCCCCACTGCCACAGAACGTGCACAAAGTTCTCCCAGGTCATGCCTTGATTATCTGGGAGTGAAGTGCTGGAGTTTTAGAGAGGAAATAATAGATCGTTATTTGGAACACATGCATTTCATGTGTGTTCCATTTCTACAATAATCTGTGGAAACACATTGTTAAAACAGAAATCTTTTTCATATTTTAGTAATAAATGACAAAATGTAGGCATAAACTACAGGTATATAATGTGTGAAGCCTGAAGTCCAAAGATCAAATAAACACTTTCACAAAAGGTTCATAGATGACACACCAGCTTCCATGACGTAGCAGTAACAATTGCTAACTTGTAATCAAGAGTTCCCAGTTCAATACTGACTGCCTCTTATATTTACCGTTTTCAGTAGTGAGCTGCTCTTATTGTTAATATTATACAATAAACACATATATTTGGTTTGCATCTGTAACAGCCAATGTACATTTATAGTACTTGTAAAAGTTAGTATTTTTTTTTCACTTTTATTCTCTCAGTCATGATACATACTACCACCCTAGGGATCTGACGCTGTTAGTTTTTATTTGAAACTGGGAATAACTATAGATGTGAGTGGTGTTTTGAGACAATGGAACTGGAAATTCTCTGATCTGGATGGATAAAAGCTGACACACACAGGCTGGTGAATCTGCTTTATTTGTATCTCACCGTCACTTGTTGTTTTTTTTTTTTTTTTTATTCAGTTTTATTGAGTGTTCCTGTTCATGCTGAATTAGTATGCACCTTATGGTCCATGATGTCAAAGCCGCACTGACAAAAAAAAAATAAACAGACACATAGGTATATATGATATTTGGAATTACTAATTTTATGACCTATAGTACATTGTGCCACAGATGCAACACTATTCATACTATTCATATTCATTCGCATAACATCTTGCGGTTGTAATCAGTGACCGCATTTTTTTTTTTTTTGATCTTGCCAGTCGCCACATGTTGCTGTATGGCGGTGTTTCTTTTGTACTCCAGGACATGCAGAGGAAAGAAAAGTGCAGAGAGGTCAGTTCAGCATTATATGCAATTATCAGATTCAAATGTTCACAGTTCACACACATGCAATGACCGTCTTTCCTACATTTACGACATGTGTACCTGTTGCAATGTACAAACTTCTGTCTATGCTGTGGTTTCTATTGCGCCCCTGAAAGAAAGAGACAATATATGTGACATTTTGAAGAAATCCTTTTATGACCTGAATAGTACCAATCAGAAAACATCATTGCAGTAATGCATCATTATTTGAAAACGAACAGCGTCATATCAGGTGTGTATTTACGCTTGCGCTGTTAGTTACTGCCAGATCAGGAAGGGCGGGGGATTATAGCATGATCGTGATTGAGAGAATAAAACTGAAAAAAGCTAACTTTTACAAGTACCAAAAATTTATACCCAATGTCCCATATACAGTATTTGTCTTTCTTTTTTGCCCGGTGCTGCGTTGACATCATGCAGCAGAAAGCGTGAACACGCAGGTGGCCAGTTTTCATGTGCTACAACAAGTTTGACCTGGCAGAGATCGACGCACATAGATTGGACAAGGCATGTATGGGGTCCACTAAGAAAAGAAGAGTGTTCATGGCTCACCTTGCAGAGGAACTTTGTCATCGCATCTTACAACAAAAGGCGGTGGAAAAGGAGGATGCAACATCGACAAGCTTCTGTTCCAAGACAGTCACTTTCCCCAGGAAAGTAAACTGAGTCAGTGTCAGGTGTCCTTTCAATGTAATAGGAACCAAAGCATAGAGAGAAGTGTGTACATTGCAACAGATACACATGTCGTAAATGTAGGAAGGATGATACTTGTGTGTGTGTGAACTGTTAACATTTGAATTTGATGATTGCATATAGTGCTGAACTGACCTCTCTGCACTTTTCTTTCCTCCGCATGTCCTGGAATACAAAATAAACACCACCATACAGCAACATATGGGGACTGCCAAGATCGGATGGGGGAGAACACACGGTCACTGAGTAATACTGCAAGATGTTATGGGAATAATATGAATAATGTTGCATCCGTGCCACAATGTTTTCCGAAATGTACTATACAGGTCATGAATAATTCCAAATATCATATATACCTATATCTCTGTTTTTTTCTTGTCAGTGCGGCTTTGACATTATGGACCATAAAGTGCATACTGATTCAGCGTGAGCAGGAACACTCAATAAAACTGAATTAAAAAAAATCAAGTTTTGGTGAGATACAAAAAAGGCAGATTCACCAGCGTTTGTGTGTCAGCTTTCATCCATCCAGATCAGAGAATGTCCAGTTCCATTGCCTCAAAACACCACTTTCATATACAGTTATTCCCAGTTTCAAATAAAAAGTAGATGCGTCAGATCCCTGGGTGGGGGGTTGGGGCGGTAGTATGTGTCATGATCATGACTGAGAAAACTTCTTGCCCATTCTGAGGTGTTGGGGGGGGGGGGATAGTATAGCAGGCTGCTTGCTGCTTGGGCTTATCAACACATTTAGAAGACAAAAGACGCTGACAGAGTAGTGTGAAAGGATTTAAGGTGGGCTGGATTTACAAGTTTTTTTTATTAGCTCTGGTAATTCTAGTGTTAAGGTGGAGAAGGACTATCAAACTGTAATTGCCTTTACTTCACTATTGGCATATAGACTTATCTTGCTTAACTGGAAGAATCCTAACCCACCTCTTTTAAATCAGTGGGTTATATACACTCACCTAAAGGATTATTAGGAACACCATACTAATACGGTGTTTGACCCCCTTTCGCCTTAAGAACTGCCTTAATTCTACGTGGCATTGATTCAACAAGGTGCTGAAAGCATTCTTTAGAAATGTTGGTCCATATTGATAGGATAGCATCTTGCAGTTGATGGAGATTTGTGGGATGCACATCCAGGGCACGAAGCTCCCGTTCCACCACATCCCAAAGATGCTCTATTGGGTTGAGATCTGGTGACTGTGGGGGCCATTTTAGTACAGTGAACTCATTGTCATGTTCAAGAAACCAATTTGAAATGATTCGAGCTTTGTGACATGGTGCATTATCCTGCTGGAAGTAGCCATCAGAGGATGGGTACATGGTGGTCATGAAGGGATGGACATGGTCAGAAACAATGCTCAGGTAGCCCGTGGCATTTAAACCATGCCCAATTGGCACTAAGGGGCCTAAAGTGTGCCAAGAAAACATCCCTCATACCATTACACCACCACCACCAGCCTGCACAGTGGTAACAAGGCATGATGGATCCATGTTCTCATTCTGTTTACGCCAAATTCTGACTCTACCATTTGAATGTCTCAACAGAAATCGAGACTCATCAGACCAGGCAACATTTTTCCAGTCTCCAACTGTCCAATTTTGGTGAGCTTGTGCAAATTGTAGCCTCTTTTTCCTATTTGTAGTGGAGATGAGTGGTACCCGGTGGGGTCTTCTGCTGTTGTAGCCCATCCGCCTCAAGGTTGTGCGTGTTGTGGCTTCACAAATGCTTTGCTGCATACCTCGGTTGTAACGAGTGGTTATTTCAGTCAAAGTTGCTCTTCTATCAGCTTGAATCAGTCGGCCCATTCTCCTCTGACCTCTAGCATCAACAAGGCATTTTCGCCCACAGGACTGCCGCATACTGGATGTTTTTCCCTTTTCACACCATTCTTTGTAAACCCTAGAAATGGTTGTGCGTGAAAATCCCAGTAACTGTGCAGATTGTGAAATACTCAGACCGGCCCGTCTGGCACCAACAACCATGCCACACTCAAAATTGCTTAAATCACCTTTCTTTCCCATTCTGACATTCAGTTTGGAGTTCAGGAGATTGTCTTGACCAGGACCACACCCCTAAATGCATTGAAGCAACTGCCATGTGATTGGTTGATTAGATAATTGCATTAATTAAAAATTGAACAGGTGTTCCTAATAATCCTTTAGGTGAGTGTATTAGTTGATATTGGAAAAAATTAACTTCTCACTTAGAGGATTTGTGCCAAACTTTTTTAGATCTCAGTAGGATCTAATCAATAGCATTTTAGAATTAGCATTTAAATTGAGGAAGTGGATTCTCTTCCCTTATTTATTTTAATTTATTTATTTATTTTTCCTGCTATTAAAGTTTTACTCTGTTTGCCTAGCTCTCTTTCTCATTGGTGGGGTTTTATTTGATTTGAACTTAGTTTGTTAAAATTTGACGTGCTTGTATAGAATGTTATTTGCCTTTAATAAATTCAATTAAACAGCTACACTATTTATTACCTAGGTATGTACCAATGTAATACCATACAAGTAAAATAGAATATGGCTTTTGCAGTTGTCAGCGGTTTGAGTAAACATAACGTCACAGCTATTCTTATTAGTAAAGAAAAACATGCCTCCTGTAAAAATATGCATACTTTTTACAAAACTATTACTTTAAACTGTCCAATACATGCATCAGCCCATTCTTATGAGACATAATAATACAATTCTAATAGTGTTAGATGTTACAAATACACAACAGCAAAAGAACATTAAAACAAGGGTTTTTAAGTCAGTTATTGTATCCTTTGTTATGAATATTATAATTTCTGAGCATTTTTAATCCCCATTACAAGGTCATACTTATATGAGTGTCCTAATTATTTATAAAGACTAATGCTTTTAGACCAAGTGTGTGTTCTGTTAACAGTAGATAAAAAATACAGCCCACTATCTACTAGTAGGCTTTTTTCTGTTAAAGCTCAGTAGAAGGCCAAGCACAATTGCTTTCTTTACATTTTTTTCTAATTCTGTTACCGCTCTGCATGACTTAATCATGCACTACTGTGACGATGTGGGTTCAGCTACACGCTCCCATCACTATTTGGAAGCCCTTGAACCCTATACCGTCGATAATGTCACCGAGATGAGCTAAACAGTGAGACAACATTTGAGCAAGGGGATGGCAAAAAGTGCAAAAGTGCTTTTATTTAAAAGACAATCCAAAACAAAGTGTTCAATAAATAAAGTGCAGTGATTCCAAGTTCATTAAATAAATAATCCATCAAAGAAAAACGTGGAGGTTAAAATAAATAAATAGAAAAAAACAATCCTTTAGAAATGAGGTTAAAACGTCCAAACAGGAACAATCTTTAAAATCCAACAACAAGCTCGGTGCTTCTTTTAACTTGTGACTCCCCTGCTTCTCCCTGTCCAGGCTTCGCAACAGGGGAGCCACTCTGTCTCTGCAGCTGCCCTTTTCCCTTCACTCACACGAGACTGGAGACCTCCCGATCCCTGGCTTCGTTCTGGCACTCATCCTAGTCCCCGAGACTTGTTTTCCACCAACGGCCAGGTCGCTCACGTTGGGGACTCCACCACCAAGCCTCCTGACTTCCGCTGCCTTTCCGGCCTTCTGCGGCTCATCGCCTTCCTCTGGTCACTCCCGCTACCTGCTCACTCAGCAGGAGCAACATCAACTCAAACGCCTGGGTGTAGGCCCAACACCCAGCTTCCTCGCAACTGCCCACGAGCGCTCGTTCGCTCGCTCACCACACGCTCCGCGTGTCTCTGTCTCTCTCACCGACCTGCTTCCTCTCTTGCTCCCTGTAACATCCGTCCTCCTTTTGTTTTTCATCGATCTCTCCTTTTTCTGATCTGTCCTCTCCCAACCGACTCGCACTTCTTTTAAACAGCGAGGGGCCATAGCAGCTGCAGCACATTAGCCACGGGAACAATCACGGATGTGGGCAGTTCCTCTCCCGTGCACTCGGTGAGAAACGCCCACACCACAGATCGCCCCGTGGCTTGCTACGACTACTACGCCCCCTCACAAAGCCGTGAGCACGGTGATTATTTATTTAAAAACTGGCCCTTGCTGAGAGCGCTGTGGACCCGCTATACCACAACTACTTATTCGAAATTGTAGCATAGCAGGCACTTTATCTCTGTATTCGGAAAATGCAAGCATTGTGATCTTGTGAATCTTTTGGATATTTAATGTCAGGACTTGCATGAAAGTTCAATTCACAACAGTCACCTTTTAACAGAGATGCAAACAGAGCATATGCTGACCTCAGTAAAGTACTGCAAAGAGTCTTTGATGTAAACACATTATTTCTGATATCCTTTCATTGTCATAAACATGTCTCAGAAACAGGGAAGATATGTTTTCTGAAATCAAAACTTTTACGACTCCTAAGAGTATGCATTTAGTATTTTTTTTTTTTTTTTGTCTTCTGGTCTGTATTCTGACTTGTACCCTTTGGGAACCCATTTTAAAATGCAAACACAGGCATTGTGTTTTTATAATTTATAAAAAATGTTTCACTTTAGAACAGAATTCCCTAATTAATATACACAGTTATTGTGAAAAGATATGTTTGACTTGATAAATACTGACCTTCTCTTTTAAATAGCCTATTTGGTACAATTATCTGGAAAGTTCTGAACATTTTTGAAAGGTAATAAAACCGTTAACCATGTATATAGTACATACTGTATATAAGCAAATTAAAATAATTTCTTAAGTGGAATTCCTGTTTATTTTATGCCTGGATTTTGGAGGGTTTTTTGGGTAAAGTGTAAACATTAGTTTTACTCCAAGTTAATAGTGAAAGCTTTAGCCTTTTAAAGTTTTCCTATTTTGTAATATTAGATAACATGTAGGTAAACCTAAACTTGCAACACAAACTGTTGTACCTGGGAGTTAATTTAATAAAAAAATATTGAGTTGTGACAGCGTTTTAAATGGTGCAGGCAAATTTTAACCTTTCAATACTTATATGCAAAGGGGAAATATCTTCCTTTGGTTGTTTTTTAGTGTAATATTTTATTAAACAGTCATCAGTTGCATAGATATTATCAAACATTACAGATTGTTATTTTTAGTTATTTATTGGTTTAATTAGAAGCAAATAAAATTCCATACAATCAAGTCAAACTAAACAAACAAACCAAAAGACATTACAGATTTTCATTTTTATTTTATTGTTTTATTGCATAGCAAACTAAAACTTGCAAATAATTTTATGCTTGCGAACATCTGATGTCTGTCTTTGGTTCTTTTTAATGCCAGATACGAATACTTCAAGCCACAGGTCTTCCACATTTTTTATCCAAGTTTGTATTCTGCAAGTACTGCTTTTGGGGCCAGTTGGATCCAACATCTGTTGCCCCTGAGGTAGACACTTTAAATTCTTCCCCAACTGTTAAGGACCTCCAAAGTATGGTGGTCTTTGATCATTCAAAGGTACAGTATGATTTTAAGTAAATATTTTTTAATAATATTGTTATTTTTTGTATGTAGGTTGTAGTTTCATTAGGTAAAATATAACTGCCTTCAGGGCTATTGTAAAGCATTATTACTTACTTTATTATATGTAAACCAGTAAACAATTTCATAGATCAGATTCAATTTTATGAAGTATGAGTATGCAACATATAACTACTCAATCATATGTAACAAGGTAAATAAATAATTACAATATCACTGATTAATATGTAAACAGAAAGTGTGATTGAGTAGGTTTTAGCCAATGACCATTTGACAGTGAGGAAGAAACAAAAACCAAAGAAACTGTACTTCACACATTTCTTTGAGAAAATATAGCTTTGGGAAATCTGTGGTCCTTTATACCATTGACATTTGACCATACTTTCCACTCTAGGCATTCTGCACTTTTGTGCACAATATGCCCTTAATTTACACATGGTATTACTGTAGTAAAATGAGATTGTGTTGTTTGAGTTGCTGTGTCAGTAACCAGTAATGTTCTATTCAATGGTCGAAATAGCAGTTGCAACAAGTGTTATTATAGTGCTATCATAGGATACCATGAAGACATGTTCTGTGGAAGAGTTTGGAGCAGTAAATTGCAAAGTTTTTGTTATAAATAAGTGACCAACATAGCTGTCAATAGTTTAATCAGTGATACTAATAAAAGTATACTAAACTAAAGTAGAGTTTTCTGCCTGAATTTAAAGGAAGAGTGTAATGGTTTATGTACGTTTTTTAACATTGAGCTAATCATTTCTGACTTGGGGGCCATGTAGATAGTTTCCACCATTTGATATAGTCATGCTGTATGTATATATTCTATGAATTTTAGAGGACATGCATTTTTATTTTTAGATTCAGATCAGGTCAAAGCTCATATGAAGCTCTAGGTGGGAGGTCCCCCTTGATATCTTTAGCACAGCTCATGATTTACCAGAACAATGCCCCTTGATGTCCATTGTTCAATGGAAGATTCCAGAGCCCCTTAACTTTAATAAACGGCACCCTAGGTGGTCGCCTAATTGATTGACTGGCTCTGTATAGATTAATAAATTATTTTAAGGAAATGTTGCCAGTTGTGTTTAAAACTTAATATGGGTGGTGTAAGCCAAAGTAGAGACTGAGAAGTTTTAAGTTTTATTTGCTAATAATGATCTTAGAGGCAGCATTAAGTGTTGACTGGACAGATCAATTTGAAGATCTTCAACCTATTTAAAATAAATGCGTGAATCATATTTTTTGTTTACTTATTTATCTTATATTTTATTTAGCTGAAGAAAGCACGACTTGGATAGTACAGTAACTGGGTGATAAATTATACGTCAGTGTCACAGGTAACACCTGAGTTACATGCAGATGAAACAAGATTCATTTTCAGGGTTTTGCATTAAAAGTGACAATATGTTGTTCTTGTCTACAGCATTTCCACCCACTGATAAAATCTTTTTTTTTATATGTTTAAAGACGAGTACCTGTTGTTCATCCATTTTTTTTTTCAAGTTTTTGGGGCACTTTAATTAAAGACAAAGTAGAGAATTATACCTGTAATACAGTAGATAGGTATAGCTAAGCATCAATCGGCTTGTGAAACTGTATGTTTCCAAATTATTTCTCCTAATTTTTTTTTAAATTGTTTTCATAAATATTGTAAAAATAGTTTTCATAATAAATGACCTGATTGTATAATGCCATAACAATAGCCTCTCCCTGAATATCAACAAATCAAAGGAGATCATTGTTGACTTCAGAAAGAACAAAGGCTCACATCACGTTCCTGGGTGTCCACATTACTGACTATCATGGTCCATCAACACCACTTGCATAAGAACAAACACTCTTTATACTGAGGAGACTAAAGAGTTTGGGGTGAGAACCAAAAGACTAGTGAACTTTTAGCACTTGTGACAGATAGGGGGCGCTATCGCTCCCTTGAACCCTCAGATCAAACGTCAGACACCAGGTAAAAGTCCAATAATTGACTTTATTTATACTGCACAGTGCACAAAGCACCCTCCTCTCCACAATACTCCTAAATTAAACAATACACTACAATAAACCAGTCCTCCACTCCCAGACGCGTTGCCACCCTTCCACCCAGCTCATCTTGCCATCTGGGAGTTACCACAGTTCTTTTATAGTCCCTGACCCGGTAGTGTTTCCCATCCTTCAGTCCATGATTCCTTATCACTTCCAGGTCAGATAAAAAGTCCTTTTTTTTCACCACGGAAGCACGTCATTCCTCTTGTCCATGTGACTCGGACGTACTTCCAGGGCGTAGGGCAAATAATCTTTCCTCCTCCCTGCAGCTCCATCTAGCGGCCCCTGTGGTATCCAGCAGGGCTGAGGATGAAAACTCCATGCTCCATAATTCCCTGCTGGTATTTGGGGCATCTCCATGCTTCAGGGAGGGCTCCACTTGGCGGTCTGGGGGTATTGGCCGGGATGACTGGCCGGCCATAGACCAAACACTGAACTATTGAAAGTATCCTGAATGGTTGCATTACAGTATGGTTTCGTAACCTCACTTTCTGGGATTCTAAACACTTCCAAAAAATTGTCCTAACAGCTTCTAAAGTAATTGGGTTGATCTTCCACATCTTTATACCATATACTCAACCAAATGTCTGAGGAGAGCTGAACCCATCATCTCTAATGACAACCACCCAACTCTTCCCCTGATTTTACTTCTGCCTTCTTGAAATCACTACTAGTGCTTCACCTCTTACTCCACCTGCTTCAGGGGCAGCGTCTTCCCCCAGGCCATAACATCACTGAAATCCCAGTAACCTGATCCTTTCTGCCCTAAAATGTGCCATGTACCCACCTGCTAATTTATATGTAACTGTACTGAACATTACATTTTGTCTCATTCTGGAGGATGAAATAGCGTTGAATGGCTGCTTCCACATGACAAACCTGGAAATGATGTGCAAATCACATAGGGATGATACTGAGGCACTCAGTCACCACATCACAGACTATATTAACTACTGTGTCGACACAGTAGTACCCACAAAGGCAGTGTGTTGCTTTCCAAACAACAATCCCTGGATTACTAAGGAGCTAAAATGTTTCCTGAGTGAGAAAAAGGAACATTCAAATCTGGTGAAAAAGAGGTTCTGAAGGATGTAAAGTATGTGCCAAAGAAAAAGCGAGTGAAGGAACGGACGCTTACAAAGTTAAAATTGGAAACATAATCAGGATAACATAAAGGATTTCTGGATTGAACTGGGTATAATTATGGGACACAAGCAATCCAGGGTCCAGGTGCTAGAAGGGGATGTTGTCAAATCAAATGCCCTGAATCTTTTTTTTTTTTTTTCCCCCACTCGATTTTCCCTTCCACTGCCACCTTCTTCCAATGATTAGTCTCCCCACACCATCACTACTACATCAACAACTCCTTACCACGTCAACTGGAATGGTCAGTGACAAGTCCGTCTCTGACTATATCAGTGTGGACTGTTAATAATTGAAGACCAAGTAAGGAGACAGCTCAAGAATCTACACACAGTAAAAGCTGTGGCACCAGTCAGTCCTTCAGTTCTTAATGAAACAGAATGTCCTCCATATGAACACAGGCTGACTGCTTACAGGGGCATCTGTTCTGGACATGTGATACTCAGTCTTTTCCTTAATAATTACTTGGCATAAATCCAGAAGCCATTTTCATTTATCTAAAGTTATTATTTTACAATAAAGTATTCTTGGTCATAGTTTTTCCTTTTGATTTTACTTGTGCAGATTTTACATGTATGTTGCCTGTTAATGCAAATGTTTTACTTTATTTGTCAAAGTATATCATGTACATGCAAAATATATATTTTACTAATGTCTCATTGAAATATGCTTATTTCTCAGACATTTTCTGTTGCATCATCTGAAGACTTCATTGAATATCTCACAGAGGGAGCATTGGCAATTGAAGTGTACGGACACAAACAAACCAGTTTGTTAAATCAAAAGAGTCTTGCTCTGTGGGATTTAGGCATCATCCAAGCCAAGACGCGGACTTTTAGAGATAGGTAACGTATGCTGCCAAATATATTAAAATACAAACACAATGAATATTATATGATTTGTCTTATATAAACCAGACACTTACTATGTCTGTTGTTTCTGTGTTTTCTTTGCGTGAGTGTGCAGATTAGTTAAACACAAGAATTGTTTCTTGAGAAGTGTATAATTATGTAGTGAAAATTCTAAAACAAGCTATTTGAATCTTTCAAGTTGGGTGTCAGCTACCACAAGAGAGAGAAAGTTGTAGAAGGTGACAACAGTAGATGCCTACCATACAAATATGAGTTAGAAGTAGGAGCATTCGTGCTTATGGCATCCATTTGTCAGATTTTAGGTTGTGCATATTAATAATTTGGGCAAAGCAGGGAGTTTACGTCTGTTCAAGTTTATTAATTCAAAGTTTGTACCAGAATGACTAAATTATTATTAATGTGGTGTTCTGTTTATCAGTTTTTAAGAAAAAGCCATATCTCTATGTATGTAGTGCTTTTGCTATATTTTAAGTTCACATGCTTTGTTTAAAGAACATTCAAAATAATTATTCTCAATGTTAAATTTCTCAGTCTTTGAAAAGCTAATCTTTAATGAAAAAAGATGAATGAAAAATCCTAATATGAAATGATATGCATCCATTTCCGTCACTGTTATACTTATAAGCTGGTACAAGAACTCAAAATCACAAAAATTGAAGCAGTTGATTCTTGGAATCATCCAGGTTTTGGTTTCTTTTTAGGGCTCTTGCAGTTCCAGAAATAACCACCTAGTGGGGATTACTTTCTATAAAAGACAAGCATGATAAATGCACACACTTTACTGTAAAGACTCTTATCATTTTTCTTGTTAAAAAGTTTGTTTTTTCCCTGAAACTACAAAAGCTTATTTCCACCACTATTTTTTATTTAATTGCCCTATTTTACAATGATGATTGTGTTATTTCACTTATGTGTTACTTTTACTAGGGATGTAGTGTTGCATCTTCCAGGTCACATTCTGTCCCTGGATCCTTTTCTGCAGATATGTACTATTAGTTTTGAGGCCAGTAAAGTCTAAATTGCATTAGAATCAAACAGTGTACACGTCCTTCATGTTTACAGAATGCATCACATTTACAGTAGGTACACATTTTTGTCCAGGATAGAAGCAAAAATCTACAGTAAGTGGATGTAATAAACATCAGAGCACCTTGAAATGCACACAAAATACTTTGAAGTCTTTAATAAACTAAATCTAACTCTGGGGACAATTAAAGATTCTTTCTTTCTTTCTTTCTTTCCATACTACCGAACAAAACTAATTGTATGATGTTCTTGTTTATGAAATCACAAAGACAGCATTCATTTTTACAAATTTTTTTTATTAGTACTGTCTTCCTTTAGACCAGAATGTGTCCATTTTATACTAACTACAGTAGTTCATGCTTCTGAAAAATATAAAATATAGTTGACTGCCACTCCAACCAAACTGACAAGGAAAAAGACTGCACCTTCCTTAGTGTAAGTTAACATTTATATATCTTCTAAAAACTGAACCAACTGCCATATGCACACTTGGATATCATGATTATAGTAATCAAAATATCACAGTTATCCGTATTATAGCGGTATAGTTTTTAGTGTGATGAAAATGTTCAAAAAGTACAAAAACTAAAGTGGAGAAGGACAAACAAACTGTGATTGCATTCACTGCACTTTTGGCACGCAGACTTATTTTGCTAAACTGGAAGAATCCTAACTCTCCTCTTTTAAGTCAGTGGGAAACTGATGTTTTATACTATTTGAAATTAGAAAAAATCAAATAGAGGATCTGTACAGATTTTTTTTCAAAACCTGGCAGGATCTAATCAATAAAATTTTAGAATAAACGCTTCAAGTACAGAGGAAGCAATTATCTCCGCATTCTTTTTCTTCTCCATTCATCTCTATTGCCCTATTAAACTCATCAATTTAGGTATGTTTACAAGCCTTGAGTTTTACCCCGTTGGCCATGCTCTCTCTCTCAGGGGTGGGGGTCGACTTGTTTTCAATCCTATTTTTTTGTAAAAATTGATCTATTTGTATAGAATAATTACAATAAAATTAATAAAATTTAAAAAAATAAATAAAAGTACAAAAACTGAAAAAAATCTGTTTTAAATCGATTAGCAGCACTTTAATTTTTTTTTTTTTTTGCATAAACATTAAAATAATGACATAGCCAATACCTTAAGTAAACAAAAGATTGAATCCTCTTAGAAGTGCTGTCACTGCTTTCTGCCACATTCTTACTAACACAAACGAACACACATTGCCTGCCTCCTACGTCTGTGAGACTTACTTTTATTAATGCTGGGCAGTATTTAATGTGAGTTTTTCGAAGCGCAGTAATCAACAATGGTTTTAATGATAATTAAAATTTGAAACAACAATGCTAACAGTAAGGAATGTTGCTATGGTTTACCATGAACCAGTAACCGTTTCACTCCTGTTTTTACACAACAGTTTGAGATTACTACAATATCATAGCAGCGGCACGATTCTTTGTGGCAGTGACACTTTTTAGTATGTGAGTAGTGCATTTGTAAAGTTTGGGAACTACCATTCTGGTTAACCAATTCCCTTAATCGAGCATGAAGTGCAGGAAGCAATTATAGTGCCAGGTGCCATCATGGGGAGTACAGCTGCTGACAGAGGTAACACTGTGTAATCCTTTACTAAATGCAGTATGTCTCTGCTGATAAAGGGATCAGTGCCAATTAGTGTTAGGATTTAATGCCAACATTATACCTTTTTCTGGTCCGTAAGGTATGGTGTAATAATCAAAAAGTGTAGAATGTTTAAGCATGAGTTCCACATACTTGCCATACCCTTGGCTCATTTTAGTTTAACTTGTTTGTGTTTCCTGATATAAATTGCATTAATATTGCTTCACTGTTATTGCATTAGGATGGCATGGTAGCTCAGTGATAATGCTGCTACCTCATAGTGAGCAAACCAGGGTTTATGTTCTTGGTCCTTGTTCTCCCTGTGTCTGCCTTTTTTTCCTCCTTGTGCTCTGGTTTCCTCCCACAGTCCAATGACCTGCAGGTCAGGTGGACTGGTGATGCTAGATAGGCCCTAGAGTGTGGTTTGGGTGTGTGTGTGTGTGTGTGTGTGTTCGCTCTGCAAAGGACTGGCATCCTGTTCAGGATTTGTTCCTGCATTGTGCCCTATGCTGGTTGAGATGGGCTACAGCCCTCACCACAGCCCTGTTCAGGACTAAGTGGGTTTGAAAATGTATGTCTGTCTGTTATTGTATTAATAATGTTAAAATGTTTTTCAGTTAAATAAGTAATAAATCATTTTTCATTTTTGCCTGTATTTCCATTAACAAATATTTTCATTGCAAGTTTCTTACAAGTGGGCTGCCCGTGCTTGCCTTTTCTGGACTTGACACTCTCTGAAGGGTTGGCATCTCTCCTTCATTGTTTTACGCACACATTGTATTACGTGAGACCCAACATTTGCACAAATCGGAGAGCTTTTTGGAAACAATTAATTTTCTGTCGTCAGAAGTCTAAAACAAATTAATTAAAAACATGTATTTTCAAATGTATCTTTGTTACATCTAAGTAACTTTCTTTTTAAACAGTGAATTCCCATTTCACATATGATAGATCAAATTAAGCAAGCAGGACACACGAGTGATATTGTAATATGCGAGAAAAGCCATTTTTTACTTTACACAAATAGTCAGAGATCACATAGATGTAGAGGAATGAAGCACCAAGAATGGATATTCAGGGCACGTTTATTTAGTGTGTACATCTACAGAATAAAACTCATGGGATCGAAAGCACAAGGACCTATTTCTTTCCTTGAATCCAGCAATCAATAATTTTATCTAGTGTTTTATTATGACCATAGAGACAGTTTGAGTGAACTTACATTAGCTGTAGAAAAGCAGAACCAATTCTTTTTACATACACGGGGGTAGCAACTCTGGTGTGTTTGTGTGGGTGATCAGTAAGTGAAATGAAGTGCTGTGGGTGGCTTGGTGGTCTAGCGAAGCAGTCAGCATTACAGGTAGTAGTTAGTTTTGTAATTCATATTTATTTTTTTGATTGAGAGTAATAAACAACATTACATCATTTGAGGTTAAACCATGGATTTTCATTGTTTCCCATTGTAGGTAAGATGGCAAGATGTATAGTTCAAGTTTGAACATTAATGTTTGAATGCTGTATCAAAAGTTTAATAAAGAATATTGAAGATTAAGCACCTGGTTTTTAACTACCTGTGACTCCTCTTAAGGAAGCCTATTTTGACGTATGTGAGCTGTGTGATTTTTAATAACAGCCTACCACAAATGCATTAGTACAATGTAAACTTCAAGAAAGTTTTTTTTTTCTTCAGTTAAAAATAGTAGAGAACCAATACTCAATTAAGATATATTACATTGGCATGTCAGTTTGTTTCCCAAAATTCACCATCCACAATGAAATACCAAAATAGGCAAATCTTTCTCGCTGTGCTTGTGTGGTTTGTCAGCAAAGGCAAAGAGCACTATTTCTTTACTTAGTAGCCCAAAAAATATAGAAATACCAATAGAGAGCCCTCTCCAGATATATACAAAGAGAAGTTATTTCAAACCTTAACCACATTTGAAAAGTATAAAGAATAGACCACAAATGTGAATTGCCCTATTGGCAAATGGGGAGTTCCAAACCACCAGAAAGAATGTAGAGGGTCACTGAGAGATTTCCCACTTTGGAAAATGACGGTAGAAAGAATGTGGCAGATTGTATTAATGAGTGTGTTCATAAACCATGAATATATTTTATAAGTAAATAATTAACAAAAAACATATCAATCATATTCTGGTTGATTACTCATATTTTAGTTGATCTTTGCAGGACAATAATTTCAGAGTAACTTTCTTTCTGCAACAACCACATAGAAATTCACTGCATCCAAAAACAAGGGTAAATTCACTTGTAAATCAGGCTGATCAAATCACATTCTGAGGTGGTGGGAAACGAACAGCAGGGTTTTGTACTGAGCCATCAGTGCAACAGACAGTAAGACAATTGATGTGTAGATGTACGTTTTTCGACTAATTTACTTTAAGTCCTGATACATTGCACATAGACAACATGAGAGTAACAGGTGTAACAATGGAATCAAAGCAGGCTCTAGTTATTAACTTTTTTGAGCCACTGTTTTTATTTCTTTTGGACTAACCATGTGTGCTAAAGTGTTCAAAATCTTTGAGAAGAGTACAGAAAAAATAGTTAATATTAAGGATATCTTTATGTTATGCATATAGTTGCACATTTTTCTTGTGGACTTTATGCCATGTTGTAAAATTTGCTGACACGTGATAGAATTTGCCATGTGGCAATTCAGTGTTATTGTAATAATGCAAAATAAGAGAATTAAATTCAGCATATTTTTTAAGTTGAATTATAATTTTGTACAGTAGCCTCCTGCTTAAGTACGCACCCGTTTAAGTACGCATCTCGGTTAAATGCGCATATTTTTCCCTAAAATTCTGGGTTCAAGATTTATTAGTTAAACATGTCATGAATTGTTATTTGGCGAAGGTTTTGAAGTTTCTTGCATTTGGCATTGAGGGAGACAGCCCGGATCTTGCTCTGAAATGATTCAAACGATTTCTTAAGATCATCGAATGTATCATCAGCTTCAATTTGAACTTCAGAGCAGAGCAGCTGATCCTCAATGTCAAGAACCTGCTTGTAAAGGAATTTGAACCCCTGAAATACAACTCCACTTTCTAAACCGGCATTTAGGTCTTGAGAATCAACGTCGTCATCATCATCATCATCCATCACCATTTCAACAATTTTCATCGACTCCAAAAGCTCTTCAACATCTTCCAATACCGCACCACATATTCTTCGTTGTTCTCATCATCAACGTGAACGAAGTACTCCAGTTCTGATGGAGCAATAGATAAATTCAATGTTTCCAAAGCCTTCGCAGCTTCGGTTCCCACATCTTCAACATTGCTATCAGCCTCCAGTTCTGGTTCTAAAGTCATTAGTTCGGCCTTGACGAAAACATTTTTGATCGAGCTTGGCAAAACAGATTCCCAAGCTTCTTTCACATAACTTGCAGCATCGAGCAGGTGTGCTTGAGATACAAATATTTGTATCGCTTTTTCAGAGCTGCGATAATTCCCATGTCACAAGGCTGTTTCCAGCTTGTACAATTCGGGGGAAAGAAAACTATCCGAATATTGTCACGTTCAAAGGCTTCAGAATGTCCCGGAGCGTTGTCCATCAGCAATAGAACGCGACGTCCTGTACGCTTTTTCACTTATGGAAAAAACACCTCATTGAACCACTTCCAACAGGTTTCTACATCCATCCAAGCTTTCGCTTGATTGAAATGAGGAACTGGCCAATGTCAGTCCTTAATACAAGCTGGTTCTTTGGGTTTTCCGATCAAAGTGCAAGGAACTTTGTGAGTTCCGGTTGCGTTTGTGCAAACGATCAGAGAAACTCGATCTTTCGCTTTCTTTTTGCCTCTGGTGGTTGAGATATCCTTGTCTGGCATAAGAAGACTATATCTCGGAAGCAATCAAAAAACCAAGCCGGTCTCGTTCATGTTGTAGACATTTTCAGGGTCATATTGCGCGATAATCACGTAAAGGTTTTCTAAAGCAGCTACCAATTCCAGATCGTTCTTGTTGACTTCTGCTCCCTCTCCGTGAAGGAGCATCTTCTGCAATCCACGCCAAACTCTGAATCGACTTAACCATTGCCAAGATGCCTTAAAATCTGATTCCGGAATTGACAGGCTGGAAGCAATGCTTTTCGCTTTGGCAATGGCGAGGGATGGCGATACAGGAAGGCTGGCACGATGCATGCTGTCAATCCAGACATAAAGCATGTCTTCAAGCTCCGTAAATCGTCCAACTGCAGCTCGAAAAGTCTTCTCCTTAGCCTCTTCTGTCAACAGGGCAGGTCGTTCTTGCATCGCTTCACGATTCTCCCAAATCTTTCGGATAGCGCCTTCACTAACCTTGTACTCCCGCGCTATGGCCCTCTTACTGGGAGCAGACGTTTTGCTTAGCTTCGAGATGATTTTGCAGCGTTGAGACTCATTGAAACGCTTGCTGTTTGGTTTCTTTGACATCGTAGCGAAATGCAAGCTATTTGGGAGTGGCGGGTAAGTACACGCAAACTTCACAGGTTCAAATTGCGTTTGGGAGTGGCCAACCTAAAGTACGCACCTACCGGCTAAGTACGCACAAACTTCGCAGGTTCAAGTTGCGGGAGACTACTGTATTAGAAGCAGAAAGTGATCACATTTACGAGAATAATCAATGTATGCTAATCAAAACTCTTGATGCATCAAGGTACAGTGAGAATCACTTCATAATTGCATTGAATTGTGCTGTCTTGTGGTTGCCACACTGCACAATGTGAGGCAAGCATAATTAAGTTGTTGTGTGTAGTTAATGAGATTGTATTGTAATAAACCTGATGAACAATAGTTGTTGAAAATGTGGAAGAGTCTGTATCAAGTCTAAATTGCATTTTTATAAACACATCTCATATAGACCCAAATAATACTGCAGAAAATACAGATTCTAGCAAAAAAGCCAGAAGTGTTTGGATATCCTGTCTGTGAAAATCATTAGCAGGAGCCTATATGAATATATGTGCTGTGTTAGTGTCTTGGCTGTATTATTGTGAGGCAGGATAAGAGGTCTGTTATTACATCCATCCATTCATGCAGTGCAGGACCTAAAAATATATATATATATAAAAAAAAGCCTGTGAAGTACCTTGCAAATTAACTAAAAGAGTGTAATAATTTTGCTTTAATTTCCATTTATGATAGTTGCAAGATATTGCTTGGAATGTTTATATGATTGGTTTAGAAATGAAGTCAAAAATATGCAGTGTTAGGTCAAACACAACCCTTTGTCAGGAGGTGGCCGGAAGGTAATAGATTGTTGTAAGTTAGGAGCAATAAAAAATCTTAAGACTTTTGTGTAAAGAGCTTTTTGTTTATTTTTGCTCCAGATAAAGTTCTTTTGTTGCTTCTCCATACAGTTTTAACATATTAGTAAAACAAAATCTCTGACATCTTCGCACATATTGACTGCTTCTTAATACACATGTAGTTGATATACTGCTCAGTCTTTTCTTTAATAAGTGCTTACAGTAATTAGTTTTTTATAATTCGTTAACTAACTAGCCAATATCGACTAATGTAGACAAAATTATTTTTTGTTGTGTAATGAGAAAATGTTTTTTAGCTTTAAGTCTTTAGTTTCCCCTTATGCATTGATTTCAGAAAGATATACAGGTACTTTTAAGATTTAATACATACACGCATGGTCACTAGCTTCCTACTGAACCTGTATGTTTTTTTTCCCCAAAAGTTGTCCCCATGTGTACCAAAAGCATATGTCCTTTTATCTTACATATTACACATTAAACTTCTGATCTCCCTAGAGTTATTTTAGTGAAGATCACCTTATCAGTTTTTTTTCTGAATTTCCCCCTTATGTTGTTTGTTCTAATGAAGACAAAGTCAGCTTGATCCACTCCAAGTCTTCTCAAGTACCCATATACAAGCCTGACATGGTTTTCTACCACTGTCTTAAAAAAGAAACACTCTTTAAGACTGCCTGTTACTGATGGAAACCTGAGTGACTAAGCCATTAATAACTAGATTTCCTATTTACCGGTGCTTTCTTCTTTCTGGTGGAGTTCTTAATCTGTGTCTGCCACTTTGTATGGATCAAATTATCCACCCAACTTTGTAAGAACGTTTCCATCTTTGGGGCTAGTGCTGCTAAACATTGTACATATCTAAACATTGTGCATATCTCACCCATTTTTTATGTTTTATTGAGACCCACCTGTTTCCACCTATTTGACAGGAAGTTCCTTCCACGCTAGGGTGAACAGTATATCTTTAAAGGTAGCTGGATGAGTTCTTCCAGGATTGGGTGTATTCCAGGAAGCTTGCTTAAGAAATTGAGACTTAACTAAGTAAACCTCACTTGAATAAACCTTGTTTTGCAGTTGAGGCTCAGTTGGTTCCTTGAACATAAAATATTTAACGTTAGATCAATAAAGGCTTGTGCAATTTGTGATTAGATGCTCATTCATGAGAAGTAAGCAGCCCTGGTAAAAGACCGTGGGTAACATCCATCATAGTTTGGAAAAAACAGAGGTGCGAGAGCAATATCTGACTACTGTGACTTTAAAAATTAAACTGAGGATGCATCGTGCCTTAGAGTAACAGAGACAGTAATGATATTTTCAGCAGTTGATTAAAAATAATATTTGATCTATAATAACACAATAAAAGAAATGTACCTACTATAAAGAAAGAGAGACAGACTGCATGGCAATTCATAGTAGGCTGATGTTGGAGTACGTTACAGTTCTGAATTGGTGCATTGCATAATTAAATATTAATGACATTATTCAATTTTTATTATTTTGGTTTGTGAATGTAATACTTCAAACACTGAAAGCAAGTATATGAACCACATATGGCAGCAATTCAACATTATATACAAGAGCAGAATTTATTTCAGAATTACTAGAACAGTACATTTAGTATTTTCAAACATTTATTGTACATTTAGCAACCATAAAGAAAGCAGTAGGTTCTCCCAGTGGTGTGTTGCTCCAATGTCACCCCTGCTGAAGAAGTTTTCCCTCATCAGAATGTCTAATTGCACAATGTTACTGGTCAGTGTCATTGAAAAGGACTGACCTGTGCACTGATGCTGTGAACAATTTGTATTTTTCATATTTACACTTTAATTAGCTTAGTGCTGCTGTTATTTATACACAAGTGTAGTGTATATGAGCCTGTGTCACTAATAGGACTTTGGTTAAATGCATCTTATATAGATTCACTTACCACAGTTCACAATTTATGCATACACAGACATCTGTAACAAAATCATTGTCAAGATTACCAGACAAGACTTTGCAGTTTTTGTAATATTTCTATTTTACTGATAAATCCTCAATTACAATATTAGTCAAAAAATCCATAATGTTCTATTATAAAAAATAATAAGGGTCAACTCCATTTAATTACTGAGGAGTGTAATTAAATCTGTTTTATATTTGTTACTTGTTTATTATTTTACAATGCACAAGTACTGTCATCACTTGTACTGGTGGTTTAAAAGTTCCACTTATTGCACAAGGACAGGAGTACACCAGGGGTGATCCTATAAGGTCTTGAATTGTGCCATTTTTTCATCGTACATTACTATAAACATATTTGTGTAACTTTAATATCAGAGGTTTATTGACTTAGAATTGCCACAATTATAACTGATGATTTTAACATTACCGAACAGTCCCTTTTTAGTGTGTTTTTTATCAATATGCTTTTTCTTTCTGTCGTTCACTGAGAAAAATGAGCGATGGGAATGAATGGCCAAATAATTTAAATGTGATATATTCTTAATTCTTGTCGGTTTTCAATAAACACTTGAGTTTTTAACATGTTGCCGCTCTTCAATGAATATCAGATTAATTTAGATAATAGTGTAACTAAGAATGCAGCGACATTAAATATCCTATAAAATGCTCTTTCAGACAAAAAAGAAGGTAACAAATGATGTAATTTAAATGTAATTTATTTTTAATGGACATAATGCTTTACCATTTTCTAATGAATATGTAGGTATAATTTAAATGAGATTTCAGCAACAGTAGATTTGCTTAAAAAATTATTGAATCCTTTCTCCAAGGTTTTGTTTCTCATTGCACAGAAATTTTATGAACTGTCAATGCACAACACTGTGCTGAGCTTCATCTTTAGCCTGATATGGACCAGGATAAGATATAATGCTTAGTTGCCTTGTTTGCCATGCATGACTTGCCCTAATATTCTTTGGTGGAACGAAAACCTGTTCAGATAAGCTTACCATCTTGATTTAAGCTAGGCTTACCTCTAAGCAAACTTCTTGGAATAACCCCTAGTTTTTGTCTTAACTTAGCATTTATTTTCTTCTCACTAAGTGACACTTCTCACAACCATCTGATTATTCTTATCTCTGTTCTTTCCAGCTTTCCTTAATGACCTTCCTTCATCAGCCATATCTCACTCTCAAATAGCATAGTACCTCACACATCTTTTGTAAACTTTTCTTTTCACTGGCAGAGTGGGTCCTTTTAAAGGTTCTCAAAACTGGTGAAATCTCCCTGAATTTCTTTTTTCACCCTTCATGCTTTATACCATCTCTGTGCCCTCATATTTATCTACACTCTGTATGTCCCCTAAGTATTCTTTTTCCAGTGGATTACTCTTTCCTTTGTATCCTGGATTGGGCACACTTGTTTTCCAGTGTTAAGGAATTCTTCCTATCGTACATAATCATGTTGCAAAGGAGTCTGAACCATTTATCTCCAGTGCTATCTGCTGCCTTTGACATTTCAGACACCAGCAGTTGAATTAACAATTTAGAAGACATTGCCCTTTGCTTCCTCATTCTGCAGCTTAATTGCAAACGTCTGTTACTTACTTCTTGCAACCGCTCATCTAGTATATTGCTTTTACTTATTCAAAGATTACTTTATTACTTTCTGCTTTTGTTTTTGCCACTTTTTAGAGAATTTCCTCCTTTCTTCAATTACCATTTTAACATTCTGCTACCATGGTTTCTCTGTGCCTCAGTGGTTCATTTGTATAACTGCAAAATTAGTCTGTTGTTTTTAACCAGACATTCTTCCTCAATTCACAGCTGCCATTCACCCATGATGCTTCTGAAACTTTATTCATTCTTACTTAATTTGTTTCAAAAATGTATTTCCCTCTCTTCCTCCCGCTGTTTCAACATCAGTACACACCTTCCTCTTTCTTACTTTTACATTTCTCTGACTAAATGGTCTCCTACAATCAAGCAGTGTTGTCATACACAACCTTCTCCATGGATCATGTTGACATTTTTTCATCATACCCCAGCTCTCCTTAACAACAGTCTGTTGTGTTCACTAAACTGTTGGATTCAGATTTCCAAAAACACTTGTTTTCTTCCTTTTAAAACTTGGTATTGCACACAACTACTTCCATCATATCACCAAACTTCTAAATCCACTCAACATCAGCATTCCTATTTCCAAGGCTGAAGCCCTTGTGGACTCCCTCATTACCAAAAGCATTAGCTCCTGCATGCCAAACACCCCAAAAGTCACCTCCATCCACCTGTCTCTAAACTCACTTTTCTCTTTTTCACTTCTGCCAACCTGTCAGGCATATGGAGACTACATTCATCAGTCATTTATTGACAGTCATCTTGATGACAGTAACAGTATGTTAACTCACACTTATAATCCTTACCACTTTGCGTGCCTGTTTTTCTGATTCAAGTTCACCAACCTCCAGCATTTTCATCACTGCTCCACTTTAAGACAGCCTTTTACCCGTTTTTACTAGCACACCTGCTGTCTTTCTGTTTAGAACTCCCACACTTCGCCCACTTTTCCTATCATGATCTTTTGCTGCAAGTTATACTCGTGAATTACTCCTTACTTTTGTGACGATGTGGGTCCTACTCCATGCTCCCACCTCTATTCTGGGAGCCTGTTGAACCCAACAACATTGGTAATGTAACCAGACGAGCTGTCCATTGAGGACAAATCACATTGGGAACAAGGGGATAGTGTAAAAGTGAACAAGTGCTTTTATTAAAAGCAAACCAAACAAAACCAAAACAGAGTCAAAAGTGTTATGCTTCAAAATCTTTCAATAAATAAATAATCCATAAGAACAATGTGATAAAAGTGGAGGTTAAAAATCAATAAATAATCCTTTAAAACAAGGTTAAAATGAATAGGCTGGAAGCTGTCCTTTTTTTTAAAAGCCTGGCGTCGTCTTTTAGCTGGCTGCTCCCCTGCTTCTCCCATATGGGTCGTTCTACAGGGGAGTCGCCCTACTTGCAGCTGTAGTTGACTCTCTCCCTGGTCCGTTAGCCTTCTGTCCCCTGGTTACATTCAGCTCCCACAAGACCAAGACTCGGGTTCCCCAATGGCCAGGGCACTCACGCTGGGGCTCAACTCTCACAAGCCTCCATGACTCCCAGCTGCCTGCATTGCAGTGAACGTGCTCTTGCTCGCTCGCTCACTCCCACATTGTTTTTTTTTTCTTCCCACCTTCCTCTTCTTTCCACAAACCTCTGTTCTTTTTTTCTTTTTGCTCTCCCCTCCACACTTGCTCTTCTCCTATTTATAATGGGGTCGTGGCACAGGTGTGGCAATTAGCAGCTCCCAGGATCAGTTATGGGCACAGGCAATCCTGCATCTGTGCACTTCGGTGCGGAAACGCCCACCCTCACAATACGCCCAGGAATCGCTCCCGCCACACTACCACTCCCCCTTGTTAAGCCGCAAGTGTGGCAATTTATTTATTTAAAACTGGCCATTCTTTCAGAGCCGCAGACCCGCTATATCACAACATATACTTCATCTGCTTTGCCACTAATACATCAGCTAAAGGACCATCATAGATCAGAAGCTATTGTTTTTAAATATCATCTTGTTCATTCACTGTGTGTTCAGTGTGAATAAGTGAGTATGATGCTGTCTATTGTCTTGCTTCAATTTCCCGTGGCCTACTACAGGAATTGAATATAGTAATCTTGATATGTCTCTTTATTTTTCATCTTTCAATATCAAGGACCTCCAGTTCAATTGATGTTAATCTACAAGATGTTTTAATGTACAAACTATTTAAATATTGCATTGTTATCAATGTTGTATAGTTGTGGATAATAAAACATTATTGGCAAAACATTTAGTAAGTCATTCCAAACTTCCTTTATTTAGAAACAAAAATGGTTCAAGTTAAGGTTAACATTTTTAAACAATTCTTATTTATTTATTCATTGTTTTATTTGAACAGGTGGAGTGAATTAACTCGCAAAGTGGAAATGTGGATTCATATTTTGGAACAAGACGAGAATGGAGACTATGTGGCAGTGGAGGTTGTCTCTACTAAAGGAGTTTGTACTGGAGGGATCTTTCAACTCAAACAAGTTAGTCTTTGTAAATGTTTTAACCATAATGTTCAAGTTTGTGTACATATTGTATACTGTAATGACATTCTTGCAATAGTACAATACAAACAAGACTTATGCTGTATATGTCATTTACATTTTCAGCCTTTTGTGCATTTATATACAGTCATGTAAAAAGAATGTACACCCTCTTTCAATCCTAAGGTTTTGTGTATCCGGACATAATAAAACAATCATCTGGTTCTTAGCATGTCTTAAAATTAGGTAAATACATCCTGAGATGAACAATAACACATTATATATTACACCATGTCATTATTTATTTAACAAAAACTGAGCCAAAATGCAGAAGCAGGTTGTGAAAAATTAGTTACCAATCACTGCTTCTTTAGGGATTAAGAAGGTAAATAGTAGCCAGGTGCTGCTAATCAAATGCATTTGATTAACTGATCATCGGCAAGTGTGACCACCTCAGTAAAAGCAAATGTTCTGGCAGTTTACTAGTCTGGAGCTCTCAGGTGTGGGTTAACACAGTGCCAAAGAGAATGTCAATCATTCTACAGTGAGAAAGGTTATTCACAAGTGGAAACATTCAGTTTTCCCAGGAGTGGATTGTTCCCAACAAGCTCACTCAAAGTTAAGACCGTGCAGTGCACAGAGAGACTGTAAAAAATCCAAGAGCTACAATCTCAGATACGACAGACCTCGGCGTGTTAACACTAGAATCCCTGTAGCCCACGAAGAAATTTGTAATCCCGGGCCACCTTAAATTCCTTCTCACCTCTGCAAGTAGTGTCTTTTGTTTTACAAATGTGACGATCAGCACAAGCAGCCTGCTGTCCCATTCTCCCGCTACCAGCACCGCAGTCAACTCGGGCAAAAAGTTCTCCCAGCTCAAGTCTTCTTTATCTGGGTGTGAGGTGCCTGGAGTTGCATAGGGCAAATAATATATTGTTATTTGGAATACATGCATTTCATGTGTGTTCTGTGTCTACAACGATCTATGTAAATGTAGGATGACAGGAAATACAAGAAATGTTGCACACATACCTAAAACAAACTTTTTTCATGGTATAATACTAACAACAAAATTTTGACATGAAGTGTATAATGTGTGAAGACTGAAGTCCAAATATTTAAAAAAAACACTTTCACAAAAGGTATACCAAAACAAGTGCTATTTTATTCAGGAATGTAACTGCAGAAAATGAACACACGTTAGGGTGCAACATTGACACGGCCTTAATATGACCACTTGGTAGTGCAACGGTTAGAACTGCTGACTCGTAATCAAGACGTTTGAGCCTGGATACTCCCCATATTTTCTGCTTTGAATAGTGAGCTGCTATTATTATTACTATTATAGAATAAAAAAATGCATTTACTGTGAGTCTAACACCCAGTTTCACCCCACCTTCATTCTTTTACAGACTTTGCTGCATCTGTTCAAAATTTGCCCTACCAAAGTTAAAGTTAATAATTTTAATTTTTTCATCTGCACTTTTGCAAAACACTGAGAATTGTATTATATCGTGGTTACTTGACCCTAGTGCTTCAATCACCTCTACACCCTCAATTCTATCCTGACTATTTCAAAATATTAAATACAGACAGGTTTTACCCCACCTTGTTGCTTTTACATACGGTACTGTCGTAAACAAAAGTAGATTATCTTGATATGAGCGACCGTTGCTTGCTGTCGAATTTCACCATTTGTAGCCAGGCTGGGTTTTGTTCCCTACATCCTGCTACTGTTTAAGAAGGAAGCAGAAATTGGTTGACAGATATGTATGTATGACGGATAAAAGTGTAAGTCAATATAACCTTTTTTTTAAAACCTTAAACCTTTTAAATTGTATATAGTGCAGTTCAGTGAACATATGAAATTCAACAAACTACTATTCAGTCCATCAAGCTTGTTTTTTTTTTTTTCTTTCTAATAGCTAAACTGTGCCGATATCAATCAGTCAGTCATTTTCCAACCCGCTATATCCTAACTACAGGGTCACGGGGGTCTGCTGGAGCCTATCCCAGCCAACACAGGGTGCAAGGCAGGAACAAACCCCAGGCCGGGCGCCAGCCCACCACAGGCTGTGCCGATATCTCATCCACATTCTTCTTAAAGATAGTCAAGCTTTCCTCTTCAACTACATGTTTTGGTACTTTGTTTCCAAGTCCTACAGTTCTTTGCATAAAGAATTGCTTCTTGGGTTCAGTTTTAAATGCACTTCCCCTTGATTTACACTGATGTCTTCGAGTATGTGAATTCACCCTTAAGATGAAATAATTTTGCTGAGTCTGTCTGCTTTCTCATTATCTTTGAAGTTTTTAAATACCCCAAGTACTCCTCTGATCAAGACTAAGCAGATTTAATTATTTGAGTCTGTCAAAGTAGGACATGTACTTAAGTCCTGAGATGTACCTGGTTACTGTCCTCTGCACAGCTTCAAGTACTGCTATGTCTTTTTTGTACTGTGGTGACCAGAAAAGCACAAAATATTCCAGTTGCAGTCTTACTAGTACTTAATATAATTTGAGTGTAATATCTTCTTTTTCTTGGCTGCTTCCATTAGGGGTTGCCACAGCGGATCATCTTTTTCAATATCTTCCTGTCCTCTGCATCTTGCTCTGTTACACCCATCACCTGCATGTCCTCTCTTATCACATCCATAAACCTTCTCTTAGACCTTCCTCTTTCCTGGAAGCTCTATCTTTAGCATCCTTTTCCCAATATACCCAGCATCTCTCCTCTGCACATGTCCAAACCAACTCAATCTCACCTGTCTGACTTTGTCTCCAAGCCGTCCAACCTGAGCTGATCCCCTTATGTATTCATTTCTAATCCTGTCCGTCCTCATAACACCTAATGCAAATCTTAACATCTTTAACTTTGCCACCTCCAACTTTGTCTCCTGTTTTGGTCAGTGCCACCGTCTTCAACCCATATAACATAGCTGGTCTCACTACCATCCTGTAGACCTTTCCCTTTCACTCTTGCTGATACCTGTCTGTTACGAAATACTCCTGGCAATCTTCTCCACCCATTCCACCCTGCTTGCGCTTTCTTTTTCACTTCTTTTCCACAATCCCTGTTACTCTGCACTGTTGATCCCAAGTATTTAAACTCATCCACCTTTGCCAACTCTACTCCCTGCATCCTCACCATTCCTATGATCTCTCATTCAAGCAAATGTATTCTGTCTTGTTCCTACTCCACCTCTCCAGGGTCTCCTCAACCTGCACCCTATTCTTTCACCATGTCATCAGCAAACATCATAGTCCACAGAGACTCTGGTCTAATCTCGTCTGTCAACCTGTCCATCACCATTGCAAATAAGAAAAGGCTCAGAACCGATACATAATGTAATCCTACCACATTGAATGCATCTTCCACTCCTACTGCAGACTGAACCACTGTCACACTTCCCTCGTCCTGTACATAACCTGCACAACTCTTACATACTTCTCTGCCACTGCTGACTTCCTCATACAATACCACAACTCATCTCTAGGCACCCTGTCATATGCTTTCTCCAGGTCCACAAAGACACAGTGCAACTCCTTCTGGCCTTCTCTGTACTTCTCCATCAATACCCTCAGAGCAAACATGTCCTCTGTAGTGTAATTTCCTAGAATTAAACCATACTGCTGCTCACTAATCATCACTTCCCTTCTTAAGCTACAGTAGCTTCCACTACTCTTTATAGTAGCTTTCCAGTTACTCTTCATAACTTCATGCTTTGGCTCATCAATTTTATCCCCCTGTAGTTACTGCAGCTCTGAACATCCCCTTTATTCTTAAAAATCGGTACCAGTACACTTCTTCTCCTCTCAGGCATCCTATCACTTTCCAAGATTCCATTAAACAATCTGGTTAAAAACTCTACTGCCATCTCTCCTAAACAAATCCATGATTCCACAGGTATGTCATCTAGACCAACCGCCTTTCCATTCTTCATCCTCTTCATAGCTGTCCTTACTTCCTCCTAATCCGTTGCACTTCCTGATTCACTATTGCCACATCATCCAACCTTTTGTTTCTCTCATTCTGTCATTCATCAGCCTCTCAAAGTACTTTATCCATCTACTCAACACACTCTCCTCACTTGTGAATACATTTCCATCTTTATCCTTTATCACCTTAACCTGCTGCACATTTTCCCCAGTTTGGTCCCTCTTTCTAGCCAAACAGTACAGCTCCTTTCCTTCCTCCTTGGTGTCCAACCTCCAACAACTCATACGCTTTTTCTTTAGCCTTCACCACCTCTCTCTTCACCCTACTCCTTGTACTCTTGACTACTTTCTGCATCTCTTTGACTATCCCAGTTCTTCTTCTCCTCCTGTACCTCCCCATTCCACCACCAGGTTTCCTTTTCCTCTTTCCAGATGTCACACCAAGCACCTTTCTTGCTGTCACCCTTACTACTTCTGCTGTAGTTGACCAGCTGTCTGGTAACTCTTTACTGCCACCCAGTGTCTGTCTTACCTCTTCCGTGAAATCATCCTTGTAGTCTTCCTTTTTCAACTTCTACCGTTTGATCCTTGGCTCTGCCCTCACTCTCCTCCTCTTCTCGATTTCCAGTGCCATCCTACAGACCATCATCCTATGCTGCCTTACTACACTTTCCCCTGCCACCACTTTGCAGTCTTCAATCTCCTTCAGATTGACCCTCCTGCATAGAATATAATCTACCTGTGCATCTACCTCCACTCTTGTATGTCACCCTATGTTCCTCCCTCTTCATAAAATACGTATTCACCACAGCCATGTCAATCCTTTTCATGAAATCGACTATCATCTGACCTTCTTTGTTCCTCGCCGTGACACCATACATACCCATCACCTCCTCATCTCCTCTGTTCCTCTTGTCCATTGAAATCCACTCCAATCACCACTCTCCGTCCCATGGGGGCACTGTCCATCTCTTCATCCAATTTACTCCAGAGATCTTCTTTCTCATCCATCGCACATCTAACTTGCGGGACATATGCACTAACACAATTCATCATTACACCTTCATTTTCCAGCTTCATAATCACACTGCTTGATACTCTTTTCACCTCCAAAACACGCTTGACATGCTTATGTTTTTTTCAGAATAACCCCTACCCCATTTTTCCTTCCATTCACACCATGATAGAACAATTTGAATCCACCTCTGATGTACCTGGCCTTACTCCCCTTCCATTGCACGCCCAATATATCAACCTCCCTTCTCTCCATCATATCAGCTAACTCTCTCCCCTTACCAGTCATACTGCCAACATTCCAAATTCCTAACCTCAGTTCCACTGTCTTTGCCTTTGTCTTTCCTCTTTTCCTGTCTCTGGACACGTCTTCCCCCTTTTTTCTTCTTTAGCAAACAGTAGCTCAATTTCCGCCATCACCATGTTGGCTAACAGTACTGGTGGCGGCTGTTGTCAACCCAGGCCTCGACTGATCCGGTATGGAAATCTGTATTGTTGTCTGCATTTTGATCTGGCAAAATTTTACAACAGATGCCCTTCTGAAATAACCCTCCCCATTTATCCGGGCTTGGGACCGGCACAGAGAAAACACCGGTTTGTGCTTCCAATGTGCCTGGTTTTTTGAGTGTTTTATCTCTTGATTTAAATTCAATGTTTTTTTTGATATAACCTAACTTTTTATTTGCCTTTTTTATTGCCTCCGTACATTGCTTAGTCTATGAAAATATTGCTTCAAAATATTCCTAAATCCTTTTCAGAGGTTGCTTTCTGTGTGACAGTGTCTTCCATCTAGTATTTATAATTGATGTTCCTTTTGCCCACATTTAGCACTTTACTACATTAAACTGCATTTTGCAGGTGTTCACCCACTTCTGAAGGTGTTCCAAGTCTTTTTGAATTCTTGTCTACCATTCCTTCAATTTTAGTGGCATTTGCGATTTTCACAAGTTTACTAAGTATACCAGAATCAATGTCCTTAATATAAATAAGAAGTAATAGTCCAAGGACAGACACCTGAGGGGATCTAATAATGACCTTGCTCCATATGGAGCATTCTCTTCTGCTTGTGTTGATCAACGCATTTACAAATTAGACGCTGATGGTAGAGGTGCGAAGGGATTTAAGATGAGCTGAGATTACAAGTTTTTTCATAGGCTTCAGGAACTCTAGTGTTAAATGCTTTTTGAAAGTCTAGGTAAATTATGCCGAATGATTTGTTTTTATCAGCTATTCCAGTTACTGCTTAAAAAAAATCTAAAATATTATTTGGCTGGACCTTCCTTTTATAAATCCATACTAGCTGTTATTTAGTATGTTATTTTCATTTAGGTTAATTTCTAATTTATTTGTTATTATAGTTTCTATAATTTTGCATGGCACAAAAGTAAGACTTATTGGTCTGTAATTACCAGTCAGTCACATTTGCAACTTTCAGATCCTCAGGCATTTCTCCTTTCTGAAGTAACTGCTGAAATATGCCTAATAAGGGTTTATAGACGTCTTTCTTTCAGTACAATTGGTATAAATACTTATTTTTTCAGTTCAAATTTCCTTCTTCCATCTTGAAAATATGAGCTTGAATATTATTTTTCACATACTGTATAGCACACTGACACTGCTTCTTTGTATGTCTCTCCTGAAGCGTGTGTACCCATTAATATTATATTCCTCTCCATCACTCTCATTTAGCCATGACTGTGTATTTCTTACAGTATCATGGTCCCCAGTCAATACTAATGCCTCTAGTTTATGCGTTTTATTTCTGATGTTTCTTGCATTAAGATATAAACATTTTAAATGAGGAAAGTTAATTTTTGTATTTTTGGTTGAGTTTTCTTTAGGTTGGGTCTGTGTTGCAGATGATGGGCTTAAGAACCATTTTTATATGTTCTCTACAGATTCTTCTCAAATCTTTTATGTCGGTAGTTGATTTTTCAAGAGGGTCAGGGTTTGGTATTGCAGTTGTTTGGATTGAATAATAGTGTTGAAAATTACTCGGTTTATTTCCATTGGAGACTTCTGCTAAAGTTCCTTACATAATCTACTAGTGCTATAATGTTAACTAGCCCCAATTATCAGGCAATCAACTCTACCTAGCCACTAGTCCACAAACAAATAATCTTTGATGTGCCCCTAAATTGACTTACAACTGACCTTAATTAAGAAGCAGCACCTGCAAAAAAGCAAACTAAAACTCTACTAGTAACAACAACAGTGGAAAACAAAGTCCAGCAATCCTAACCCAAATTACTCTGTCTCGTTACTTTTCCGGTGGACCTTCTTTCAGTCTAGCAGTGATTACCTTTTTTCAATCTCAACTCCAGGAGCTCTGGGTTGGAATCTCAGACCAGGCCACTGTCTTTGTCAAAATATAAAATTTTCACAGTTTCCTTCAATTTCCATGTACTTTTCACTGGGTATTTACTTCTCACATACCAAAGGTGAGCCATGACAACCTTTACTCTGTGTACACAGGTCGACATCTATAATCTAGATACCCCAATTTTCCTCCATTCCTTGTAAAACTACTTGAGCTCTATGATCTGGACTCTGACAACCACTCCTGAAGTTTAACATTTTTCTTATTAGGTTATTCCTGTGTGGGCTTTGGCTTTATGTGGGGATGCTTTCTTGCTTAAAGACATGCTCTCACAAGGCTCAGGCTTCTTGCAGACTGCATCAGGTTTTCTTCCACGATTACCCTGTATGTTGCTGTTTTCTTTTTACCCTTTACCCTTAAAAGCCTTCTAGGGCCTGCTGCAGAGATGTGTCCCCACAGCATGATATTGCCATCAACATGCTTCACAGCAGTGATGTTGGTGTGTATTTTTGATGATGTGCAGTAATTGGCTTAGGCCAAACATGGCGTTTAGTGGAATGGCCAAAATGTTTTTTGTAGATGGCTACTCTAGACAGGTATTTACAGCTGTGCCATACTATTTTCGTTTCTTAATGGTTTAATTTACTCGATTTCAAGGGGTTTTCAGTGACCCAGTATGATCTATCCTGACTTGTGCTTTTAAATCACCCTTTCACAGGGTTACTTGGAGTGTTCTTTTGTCTTCGTTGTGTTAGTTTAGGCCACAATACTGACTCACCACTAGGGATGAGTGAACATTTATGAGTTTGCTTCGCCATGAGCTCCCCTAAATCACGGAACTGTTTGTGATATTTGACAAACTTGGCAAAATGCATTAAAGTCAATGGGGAAGGACTAACTTAACTAGATTTGAATGGATTAAAATGGTGCCATTGCCTTTAAATTGTCCTTGAAGGCTAGGGAAATGTCTGACAACTACATTGCATCCGGAAAGTATTCACAGCGCATCACTTTTTCCACATTTTGTTATGCTACAGCCTTATTCCAAAATGGATTAAATTTATTTTTTTCCTCAGAATTCTACACACAACACCCCATTATGACAACGTGAAAAAAGTTTACTTGAGGTTTTTGCAAATTTATTAAAAATAAAAAAAACTGAGAAATCACATGTACATAAGTATTCACAGCCTTTGCTCAATACTTTGTCAGTGCACCTGTGGCAGCAATTACAGCCTCAAGTCTTTTTGAATATGATGCCACAAGCTTGGCACACCTATCCTTGGCCAGTTTCAACGCATTCCTCTTTGCAGCACCTCTCAAGCTCCATCAGGTTGGATGGGAAGCGTCTGTGCATAGCCATTTTAAGATCTCTCCAGAGATGTTCAATCGGATTCAAGTCTGGACTCTGGCTGGGCCACTCAAAAACATTCACAGAGTTGTCCTGAAGCCACTCCTTTGATATCTTGGCTGTGTGCTTATGGTCGTTGTCCTGCTGAAAAAGGAACCTTCGCCCCAGTCTGAGGTCAAAAGCGCTCTGGAGCAGGTTTTCATCCAGGATGTCTCTGTACATTGCTGCAGTCATCTTTCCCTTTATCCTGACTAGTCTCCCAGTTCCTGCCGCTGAAAAACATCCCCACAGCATGATGCTGCCACCACCATGCTTCACTGTAGGGATGGTATTGACCTGGTGATGAGCGGTGCCTGGTTTCCTCCAAACGTGACGCCTGGCATTCACACCAAAGAGTTCAATCTTTGTCTCATCAGACCAGAGAATTTTGTTTCTCATGGTCTGAGAGCCCTTCAGGTGCCTTTTGGCAAACTCCAGGCGGGCTGCCATGTGCCTTTTACTAAGGAGTGGCTTCCGTCTGGCCACTCTACCATATAGGCCTGATTGGTGGATTGCTGCAGAGATGGTTGTCCTTCTTGAAGGTTCTCCTCTCTCTACAGAGGACCTCTGGAGCTCTGACAGAGTGACCATCGGGTTCTTGGTCACCTCCCTGACTAAGGCCCTTCTCCCCCGATCGCTCAGTTTAGATGGCCGGCCAGCTCTAGGAAGAGTACAGGTGGTTTCGAACTTCTTCCACTTACGGATGATGGAGGCCACTGTGCTCATTGGGACCTTCAAAGCAGCAGAAATTTTTCTGTAACCTTCCCCAGATTTGTGCCTCGAGACAATCCTGTCTCGGAGGTCTACAGACAATTCCTTTGACTTCATGCTTGGTTTGTGTTCTGACATGAACTGTCAACTGTGGGACCTTATATAGATAGGTGTGTGCCTTTCCAAATCATGTCCAATCAACTGAATTTACCACAGGTGGACTCCAATTAAGCTGCAGAAACATCTCAAGGATGAGCAGGGGAAACAGGATGCACCTGAGCTCAATTTTGAGCTTCATGGCAAAGGCTGTGAATACTTATGTACATGTGCTTTCTCATTTTTTTTATTTTTAATAAATTTGCAAAAATCTCAAGTAAACTTGTTTCACATTGTCATTATGGGGTGTTGTGTGTAGAATTCTGAGGAAAAAAACGAGTTTAATCTATTTTGGAATAAGGCATAACAAAATGTGGAAAAAGTGATGCGCTGTGAATATTTTCCGGATGCACTGTATACTGGGCTGCTTATTGTGGACAAAAAGATGACCCGAGCTGTGCTGCAGCAGTGTCAACCACTGTACCACCGTGCCTCCATGAGATCAAAGAAGAAAGAACGCAGTCAGAAACTCATAATTTATATATTTTGTCAAAAAAAAGCAAAAATGCCAAAATTGTAGTCAAAAGTCATAAAAAAATATGTAGTTCGTTTTATGTTGATTTATGTGAAGAGACTATTGCTTTGTGTGCTTTTCAGAAAACAACCTGGCAGCCCCTAACCACACCTGCCCCAAACTAGCGCTGTGTAGCCATAGACTAACATACTGTGACAGGGCACTGCACGCAGCAGCAGACATTTTATGTTGATTTATGTGAGAAACTATTTTTTTGTGTGCTTTTCAGAAAACTGAGTTGTAAAAATATTCAGCTCTGGGAGAAAAGGAAAAAAAATCAGCCCTAAAAGAGTTAAAGGCAGAAAACTCAAAGTGGTGTATAATTGAAGCCACTGACTTGTTCTATTGTTTGAAGTTGTTCTGACATTTCTCCAAACTGTCTGTGCTGATGCGTTGCACTTTTCTTCTATCAAAAGATAAAAATGTCTTGTAAATAGTAATAAATCTTTAGTTATTATTAATTCATAGTGTCTCATGTGTTTTAGTCAGGCTCCTTCAGGATTTCTTTTCATTCTGCATCTGGTTAATTATGTATTCAAGGGCAATCGACTCCATCTCTTATATTGACATGAAACTTGAAGATCCACCTGCACATTTGGCTATTGCGACAAGCAGAAGTAACTCATTTATGCTGTATATGTTTCATAAAAATTTAATTTGAGAACCTGCATTATTTACTTATCTGTTAAACTCTTTAAATTGAGTTACACTTACAATACACAGTATTAATTAGAGTTTATGGCTTTATATTTTATAGCATTTGCTTTTATGGAAAATGTAAAAAAAAAAAAAAAAAATGTTGTGAATACTGATGCTATATTAGTTCACCAGCTACCTGAGGACCTTTAATCTCCTATCTGCATGAGTTTTCTCTGCTAAACCCAAGTTTCTCCCAGTGTTAAAACCTACAATGTGTTAGCCATTAGACTGGTAATACTAATTGTGAGCATGATCATGTGCTCTTCATAGTGCCAACCACTGCATGACCATGTCTCCTAAAGATCAAAGAATAAAGAACGTAATGAGAGATGTGGAAGCTTCATAACCAGAAAGCAATCCTATGATTCGTGTAAACAAAGAAAAAATGCTGAATTGGAGTCTAAAGTCAGAAATAATAAGTTCTTTAAAACCAGGAAATTCAAAGAAACAAATGCTAAAGAGAATGCTTATTTAATCCTATCTCACTGGGTTTTTTAAGTGTCCAAAATGGCTAGGGAAGCATCTCCCAATTATGCTGGAACAATTATTTTGGTCAAAAAGGTGATCTGAGCTGTAAGCAGCAGTGCCAACCACTGCACCACCAGGCCTCGCTGAGACAAAATTAATTGAATGAAATATCAGAACAGTAAAATTTCTTGTAGGCAGTGGCAACAGGAACAGTTAGCATGAATTCACGGAGGCGTGAACCCCACAAGCACGTTGTACGTAAGATTTACAAAAAAACAGAAGGAAAGGGATAGAGAGCGATAGATAAGGAACTCATCTAGTTCCTAGAATCAGCAGAAGGGGGCTGGAAATCACTGCTGACACAGGACTCATTCATTTTTATAAAGGTCAATCTCTCCACAGAGTCTGTGGACAACTGGGTCCTCTTGGCTGTGACCACCCCGCCTGCAGTGCCGAAATCCCACTCAGACAATAAGCTGGGCAACACAGTGCATACTGAGCAAGCTCCCAGGTTCCAACCAGAAGTCCTTGGGGTCATCAGTGCGCATAATAATTTGCACTGATGCACCCCATGTAGTCACTCACCATGCGGTTTAGCCACTGGCAGTGACTACTGATATTGTCACCCTGTGTCACACTGGGTTGTTGGGACTGGAAAAACTCTCCAAACATCCATCTGACTGCCACCACCATAGCTGCTGCTGTTAGCTCTTTGATGGACCTGTGCAGAGGTAGTGGGGAGGCAAGGGTGGGGGTGTGCCTTAAACAGCTTGCTGGTAAGGACATAACAGAGGTGACGCATCCTCCATTCCTGCTGGATGGGCTCCATAAACTCCCACAACTTGGCTTTGTACCAGGGGTCTAGTAGGGTAGTTACCCAGTAATCGTCCCTCTGTTTTATAGCTTTAATCTCTGGGTCCCTCCTAAGGCATTGCAGCATTCGTACAGCCATTTTGTAGAGGTGACCCCTGCCCACCACTTCCTGACTATCGTCTTCCTCCTCCTCCTGCTGCTCAGTGTCCTCCCACCCCCTGACAATAGGGACTGCCCTCTGTGCCTACTCATCCTCCTGCTGTGAACACCATGCTGCCTCTTCTTCCTCCTCCTCCTCTTACTCCTGGAGTGTCCTTGCCCTATTGGGCCGCCAGTCCTCCTCGGCACCTTATCCCACCTTGAACAGGCCACCTAGTGTCCTTTCCAGTAGGAATACAAGTGGGAGCACAAAATTCTAGCAGGCTTCCTACCAACTGACAAACCTATTGCACTGTTCGAAAGAAAACAACACCTTGCAGAGCTGCCACATCTGCTGCTACTGGTCCATAGTAAAATATCCCAGTGGCAGTACTTGGCCCCTGGCACCGGCTCTGCAGCACCATAGCATAGCTGCAGAGGCGTTTGATGGATGGCTGGCTCAGTGCAGCTAATGTCAAGGTTGGGAGGCAGATATTCAGTACGAGGAGGTGGAAGTGGCAGTGGGTCTCTTCTACTCCCACAGTGGTACTACCAACTCTAATGGTTCTTCCCTAACGGCACCCTCCATAGCCCCAGGGTGATCCAATAACCAGTAAATAATACATACTTAACGTTCCGATGCCTGTTAGTCACATGATGGTGGTAAAATGGGCCCTTCTGCCCACTGTGTGGTCATGTGATAGGCCTAGATTCTGTGCCACATGCTGGTGAAGGGCTGGAATAGCCTTTCCAGCAAAATAATGGCTGAATGGGGATCTGCCAGGTGGGGATGCCACAACTCATTATCTGGCAGAAGAGAGCTGTGTCTACCAGCTAATAGGACAGGAGCTGCAGCGCCAATAATTTTGCCAGGTGTCCATTTAGATGCTGTAATTGGGGGTTGGTTGGGTGAGAGGGGCCTCTTGCACGTCAGCAGCTGGATGATGGTGAACTGTTGCTATATGATAACAGGAGGGGTAGGACAGGACGTGGAAGAGGAAGAGCTGCACACTGGTCGACTCTGGGTGTGAGCTTTTGCAACTGAGGACTGGCTGCCACTGGCAGACTCTTGATACAAGTGGTGCCATGAGTGAGAGTGGGCAACATATACCAAAGATGAACCAGTGGAAGCCTGCTTGCCCTGCCTTACACTGCCCTGATCCTGATTCCACAGCAGCCTGTGGTGGTGGTTCTTACGGTTAATGAGGGGCAGTAGTGCCCATATGGGAACCAGGCTGCCCCATGCATACCTTCTGATGACAGATATTGCACACCTCAGTGGCCTGATCCGCTGTCAATGTGGCCGCTGCTTGCCAGTGGCACTGTCTACCAAGACTGGAGCGTGCCAAGCACTGGGCTCTGTGGCAGCCCTGCAGCCCCTTCGCTGTCTCTGATGCTACTGCTTCTCCACCTCACTGCTGGAGCTGCCGCTTTGTGACTGGATAGGTGGCACCCAGGGTCTGTCACTTTCACCCTTTTCCTCTTCCAACAAGTCAGACCACAGGTCAACAGAGTCAGCTATAAGAGGATTATGCAGCTGCTCCTCTCATGTTTCCAGGTTCTGGTTCTCAGCAGGTGGTGCACTGTCCCTGCCCCACTGTGTCACTGCAGCTATAAGAAGCTCCGAGTCTTCACTGTCTTCCTTTCTCAATGTGCCTAACACCTCCCTCAAAAGCTCCTGCTCATCATTTTCCAGTTGTATTATCGCTTCCTTTTGGACTTCTTTCCAGTGATTCCCCAAGGTGAGATCAAAGAGTGGGGGAATTCCTCCTCAGCGGGACCTGTTAAGGATCTGGCCTCAGTTCTTTGGCAGCACAGCTGCTAGCTGCTTGCTGCTGCTGCTGGTCATCTCCGAAAGACTGACAGGTATTGCTGTAGGCAGCTGAGAAGACATGGATGGGTTGGTGGCACTGTGCCCTCGATTAACTCTACCGCAACGGCCAGCTCTTCTTCCTGCAGCCTTCATGAGAATTGAATTGTCTTTTGGGGGGAAAAATATAAAATGTGCAAACAAAGAAAACAACTAGAGGATTAATACTAGAGTTTTTTTAAACCCCACAGTGCTGCATACAAAGCCACCTTCACAAACACGTGCATGCATCTCTAACAACAAAAAGACGTGGAAGAAACGATGGCCACAAACTAACAATAGGTAAAAAAAAAAAGGACAACAGCACTGAACTAAGAAAAACAAAATCCCCACAGCAATAAGTCCTTTAATTTCTTTATTTCTCATACCTGGGGAGCAGTCCCATCCAATGTTGACTTTTCAGCTCTGGAGGATGGTGTGCTGGCCTCATAATGCATTATGGGATGCCAGAAAATAAAGTTCTCCTAAACAGGTACAATTATCAGTAAATAATTTGATGAACAAGGGCGATCACGAATAATACTTTGGTGAAATTCGTTAATCAATAATACTTACCACAAGTTGGAACTTCCCAATGCATGTGCATTCATGCAAAAAGCAAATGGAATCGCTTCACTAGAGATATGATTTCCAATTAACTAATTATTTACTAATTAACTTCTAAAACCAATTGGCTGTTCCATGGTGATTATTTAGGTGTTTCATATTAAAGGGTTGAATACTTATGGGATCAGGGATTTTATGTTTTAAATTTATAATTCATTTGGACAATTTTACACAGATATATTTTCACCTTGTCATTATCCGATCTTTTTCAGTGTTATATAAGAAAAATTTGGAATCTTTCAAGGAAAAGAAATTCTTTTTATAGGAACTGTGTTATTCAGTAGCATTAAGTTATAAAATTTGTTGCAACCCATATGATTATTTTTCATTGTTATTCATGTCAAGTGTTTCTAATAAAGTAACAATACTTTTGACAGCTGGTTAACAGTTTTGTTTTCTCTAGGGACTGTCCCGAAGAATTCAAGTTCATGTTCGTTCAGTGCAAGACTCTGGCACTATGCCTCTTATCATAAAATCAATACTGAGCATTTCTGTAGGCAGTATAGAGGTTCACCAAAGAAAACCTCAGAAAGGATTTGATTCCCATCAGGTAAGAGATGTTGTTAAATTTTACCCTGCAGTCTAACATTATTTTCATTGCTAATATTATACTTTGTGCTTTTTTATTTATTTGATTAAAAAATATTTTTTTTTTAATTTACAGACAGAAGATTTTTTCTTTCAAAATAACAAGGCAAAAAAATTAAGTTGAAAAGTGTAAGCCTAAAACGAGAACCATTCCCGATATAGTGATGTGAAAAAATTAACTTGACAAATATCTAATGAAAAGCTTGACTTCTAATCTATCTGATCAGATCTTGCCTAAATCTGCCCATTTGTTTGATAACACAAAATATTTTGAAATATATGACTTTGTTTTGGTGTTTTGCTGGCACATGTCTTATGGCTTGAGTCTTCAGCACATAGTTCACCTTGTTCAGTAAGCTCTTATGTGTAAAAAAGTAAAATCTTGTATCTTTGTAGCAGTTCCATGTGAAGCGTAGAGCTGGAATTTTTAATGGTTTACTGTGGCAAAGCTGCACTCAAGGAAATGGTAGGGTGGATATTTCCAGTACTCCAAAAAGGAGAACCCTTTGCTGATGTCTTATCGTGAAATTTATGAGAATTACCAGAAACGCTTATTGGGTTCATCTTCTCTCTCCCTTGAAGATTAATACACACTCAGAGTTGTACACACTCATACATACAGTTAGGTCCATAAATATTTGGACAGAGACAACTTTTTTCTAATTTTGCTTCAGTACATTGCCACAATGAATTTTAAATGAAACAACTCAGATGCAGTTGAAGTGCAGACTTTCAGCTTTAATTCAGTGGGTTGAACAAAAAGGATGCATTAAAATGTGAGGCAACTAAAGCATTTTTTAACACAATCCCTTCATTTCAGGGGCTCAAAAGTAATTGGACAAATTAAATAAATGGAAATAAAATGATCATTTCTAATACTTGGTTGAAAACCCTTTGCTGGCAATGACAGCCTGAAGTCTTGAACTCATGGACATCACCAGATGCTGGGTTTCCTCCTTTTTAATGCTCTGCCAGGCCTTTACTGCAGCGGCTTTTGGTTGCTGTTTGTTTGTGGGCCTTTCTGTCCAAAGTTTAGTCTTCAACAAGTGAAATGCATGCTCAATTGGGTTAAGATCAGGTGACTGACTTGGCCATTCAAGAATTTTCCACTTCTTTGCTTTAATAAACTCCTGGGTTGCTTTGGCTGCATGTTTTGGGTCATTGTCCATCTGTATCATGAAACACCGCCCAATCAATTTGACTGCATTTAGCTGGATTTGAGCAGACAGTATGTTTCTGAACACCTCAGAATTCATTCAGCTGCTTCTGTCCTGTGTCACATCATCAATAAACACTAGTGTCCCTGTGCCACTGGCAGCGGTGCACACCCAAGCCATCACACTGCCTCCACCGTGTTTTACAGATGATGTGGTATGCTTTGGATAATGAGCTGTTCCACGCCTTCTCCATACTTTTTTCTTGCCATCATTCTGGTAGAGGTTAATCTTGGTTTCATCTGTCCAAAGAATGTTTTTCCAGAACTGTGCTGGCTTTTTTTAGATGTTCTTTAGCAAAGTCCAATCTAGCCTTTCTATTCTTGAGGCTTATGAGTGGCTTTCACCTTGCAGTGCACCCTCTGTATTTACTTTCATGCAGCCTTCTCTTTATGGTAGATTTGGATATCGATATGCCTACCCCCTGGAGAGTGTTGTTCACTTGGTTGACTGTTGTGAAGGAGTTTCTCTTCACCATGGAATGATTCTACGATCATCCACCACTGTTGTCTTCCGTGGACGTCCAGGTCTTTTTGCGTTGCTGAGTTCACCAGTGCTTGCTTTCTTTCTCAGGAAGTACCAAACTGTAGATTTTGCCACTCATAATATTGTAGCAGTTTCCCGGATGGTTTTTTTCTGTTTTTGCAGCTTAAGAATTGCTTCTTTCACCTGCGTGGAGAGCTCCTTTGACCACATGTTGTCTGTTCTCAGCAAAATCTTCCACATGCAAGCACCCCACCTCAAATCGACTCCAGGCCTTTTATCTGCTTAATTGATAATGACTTAACGCCGGACTTGCCCACACCTGCCCATGAAATAGCCTTTGAGTCAATTGTCCAATTACTTTTGAGCCCCCGAAATGAAGGGATTGTGTTAAGAAAATGCTTTAGTTGCCTCACATTTTTATGCAATCTTTTTGTTCAACTCACTGAATTAAAGCTGAAAGTCTGCACTTCAACTGCATCTGAGTTGTTTCATTTAAAATTCATTGTGGTAATGTACAGAACCAAAATTAGAAAAAAGTTGTCTCTGTCCAAATATTTATGTAAGTCTACAGGGCACTTGCCAACATTTCTATTTAACTCTTGTGTTTCAGTCTGTATGAAGACATACTTCATGGGCTTTTTACTACTAATTAGCTCTCTGCACTGTCTGTGGGTGATGTTTTTAGTATTTTTTAACAAATCTTACTGTAATCAATAATACTGTTTACATTTTTGATTATTTTTGCATCTTTTTTTATAGCAACACATGGAAAGAAAATTTCAAATTTTAGAAAAATAAAAAATCTATTTCAGTCATTTAACAAAATTTTAAGATTTGTATCTGTCAGTGTAATGTTTTTTCTTTCTTTCCTTAACTATCTCTTTTTTGTATAAAATGAAACTTATTACTTAAACTAAAATAGGAGAAGATTCTGTAAAGGTGACTTTTAAACCTGACTTTTATCAGTCTGGACAAAAACTATTTTTTGTTTCTACCATACTATTCCTCCATTGGAATGGAAGACCATTCTTTTTACTTTCTCGTATACGTAGTATAAAGAAAGTATTGTAATTGTGAAGTAATTTGACGTTGAGGTTTTGATTAATTCAATGCACTCCTGAAAACGTTTTGACCATTTTTACTATTACATGTGTGTGTCTGTCTGTGCTTATGTACCGAAACACGACAACATGAGAACACTTTGAGCTAAATGATATTTGGCATGTGGGTGTAATATCAAAATGTTAGTTTTCTCTCAATTTTTGGGCAACATATGTCAACTGTAAGTGGTACTTCACCTGATCACTTTTAAAAAATTTTCAAATAAACTGGTACATAACTTAAATAAACAATTAACTGTAATTATATATAGTAGGTTTTTGTGTTAAATTGCATTATAAAAAGAGAAAAATAATTTAAATTTTATATTGTTGTTAGTTAGGGTAAGTAGCACATAATTTAATTTTTTTTATGATCATTATTATCATTAGATATAAAATTTGACATTGATCAGGTGACTAAAAGGGATATATTACTGACCACAAAAAAAAATCAGATTTGAAATTTCAGTTTGATCAGATTACTGGAAGTAGTTCCTTGCCATATAAGCTTCCATTATAAACAAGGATAAGTGGTTGAAATTTTGTAAGAAACACACAGATATGAAGTTTCATTATAATTGGACAACCTGAAGTAATATCTACTTTACCTGAACAGGTATAAGGAATGTTAAGTGGAGAACTCCCCAGATTTTTTATGCTTTACATGTGGTGCTTTACAAAAGGTTGGCAAATTAGCACTCATCAACACCCTTAACAAAATAACTAACTATAGTTAGTATAAAGAAGTATACTTCTGACGTTTGGTATGGATCATTATTACACATCTGGTATAATAAAAGTTTATTGCCTCATAGGATTGACATTTTTATGGGCATCAAATTTGTGTTTACCTTTTTTACCCAGAACTAGGGATTTTCACAAATTAACTCACCACTTTGATTGATTGACATTTCATTATGCTTTCTTGACAGTTGATTCTTTGATGTTGTTGAAGCATGTTTATCTGTTAAACAGATTAATATTATTTTTGACATTTTGGTACTTGTTACTGTTTTTCTTTAGGTAAATTGTTTTCCACAATTGTTTTGAGCTATGCTTTTTTTTAAACATACTTTATGCTTTTTTTGGTTTTATGCTTAAAATGCAGTACTTTTAGTGATTTAATACTGTTTGTGAAATTTTCTTCATTGTGCTTGTTCTGAATTTCCACAAAAGGTTATTAATTAATTGGTGAAATTACACAACTTAGTATTAGTAAGTGTTTGTGTTCAATACGTATAATGTATGATTGGCTACATTTATGAACACTAACAGTTTGTAAGTTTGTTCTTCATTGTTGCACATTATTTTTGTCAATGAAAGAAATGTGTTTGAACTAATTTAATACATTATATTACAATCAATTAAATTATTGTTTTATAATTTTTCTGGTAAGAGATCATTTTTAACTACAGTATAGATATTCTTTAAAGTTTAAAATTTTGAAATTTACATACTGTACCTTTCTGATTTGCACTACGCATTTACTTCTTTCTCCTTACTTTAAATTCCACGAATTGTATTTCATATATCTTTTGATCTTTCATCAGTTTTGTATTGTTTGTGAATTAATTGACATTTCTTCTCATTTTCTATATTTTTTGGATTGCCTGAACTTTTTTTTTTTATTACATACATTTAATTTTTTATTTGAAAATGAGAGTTAAAAAGCTGAGAGCATCACAGAAGGAAATTAATCAACTGCATACATTTTTACACTGTAATTTTTCATATAAGCAGAATGAAATGACAGGGCTAGAATAGCATATAATTTTGGGAATATCTAATTATTTATCTTATTTAGTAACAGTTTATTAACTACACTGCACGTATTATTATTTTTAACTGTTTATTTAACTTCTCAACAAGCAAAGAATTACATGGTACAAACACAAAATAACATAATTGCAAATTTATCTAATCAGGTAAAAGAACTATCAAATAAACTTAAAATTTGAATAGGTACATGTTTTGTTTCACAAGTTGACATATAAATACAATTATTATATAATCTCTAAGTGTATGAGAAAGTTGAGTGGAGAACACTCCAGATTTTTGGCATAGATAATACCATCTCCGTGAAGCTGTACTCTGTCATAACTATGTTGCAGCTGGGACACTCCATGTTAGATCATACAAACTTACATTCAGCATCTCCAGTTGTTCTAATGTACTGTGTCTCAGTGGTCACTCAAAACATGGATTGCACCCATTAAGGTTATACAGTATGTGTGACTTTGTGTTAAATGTCTGAAGAGTCCAATTCTCAAGCCCAGACCTTTGGAAGAATGAGAGCAGAAGGTTCCGTTTTGCTAAGAGAGAGAGTTTCTTCAATCTCTGAGTCATTCATCATCTCTAATCTTCCTCCTCCTTGGGGATGAAGTGCCTCTTGAGTAATTTATAAGGCACTATTGGGAATATGATTTTGCTCCAAACCTTTCCTTGATAAGCCTCAAGTGCGTCTTTGAAACTGCTCTTTTGTTCACTTACTTTAATTTACAAATGGCATAATATTTACCTTAATAAACTTGTTAGCATGGATATGTTTGTAATCTCTTTACAGGAAGAAATATTTAGAATATTTGCTGTTTCATTTTCTGTATGATTTGTTTCATTCTGGCGTTTAAAAATTTTCACTTCATCTTTTAAAGTTCTGTTAGAGTTCAGATTGTAGATAAGTTTTTTATGGTAGTCTTTTGCATTTTCTGCTATATTTTTCAGATGATGTCTTTTGGTATTTCTGAATATTCCATCCGTGGATAAAATTATATACTACTGCAGAATGCCTAGAATGGGGGTGTAGCTGGTCAGGTTACATAGGTCTTTTCTGTGTAACAGAATGTAGCCTAGTGTTGAATCGGTTCTAAAATTTTGACTTTGTAATAAGCTTTCAGACGTCCCCCACCTCGTCTCATGGTTGCTTAAAATTTCCCAAAACTCGCTAACACAAGCACTTCCCTTGTATGTCCCACTGTGCATGTTATTAAACTGAGTCTGCAGAGCATTTATATAAATTTATTAGTTTAAAGAGTGCTTCCCAATCACATTACTCTCTTTGTATGCTGCACTTTGTAAATCACGAAGAGGAACAGGACTGCCTCCACCTTGGACTCTCCAGCATGTTTATATTAATATATTAGTTTGAAGATCATTTCTACAATGGTGATTCTAGCTAGTTGTAATATTTATAATAAATAAAAAGAAACTGAAGACCATGGTTTCACTTTGGAGTTCTGATAGCACTAATAAATAACAGCACGACATGCTTGAAAACAAGCATTTTTTCCAGTACTGTAATTAACAAAATGCTGTAACTATAGTGTTTTATGAATTGGGGTTTTCAGTTATTTTTCAGTACTGGTATACCAAGCAACCCTACTGCTGACCCCCTACAGATTAACTTTTTTTGGGGATGCTGCTGATGGGTGTTTTTGTTTTCCTTACCCAATTATCTCAGTGATAATATTAGTAGACCAATGTTGTTAGAATCCTTGTATGTTAATGAAACTGAAATTGCCTAGTTTTATTGAGAGTTTAACAAAATATGCATGTGTATGTACTGTATGCATATTATATATTTTATATAATTTTGTATTTCTGTTTTACTTGTAAACTTGTTACAACATTCTGAAGTTGTATTCAATGAAAAGCGTCATTGAAAAAAACATAGACTTGACATAGTCATGGGATTGCTGATGACCTTTATGCTCAATTCATGTATCATAGCTCTTTTACATATTATTGTCCAAATTAATAACTTAATTATACATAGACATTTTCAGACACATCTATTTCTGTCGTGCTTATGCTTACGTATTGCCTTTTTAAATGATGGGATACACTGATCCTAGCCAAATGCATTTTTTCCTGTTATTACAAACAACTTTTACAAATGACTTAGAAGTAGCTACACACCTAATAGTAACACTGAATACTGCAGTCAGGTGAGATTAATTTAAATCTACTATAAACATGGAAGGGGGTAGGGTGATTATCCCCATTTGTTACCCTTTATTATATTACAATGGGGAAATATAGATGCATACAGCAACAGAAACATAAAAACAAAGATCCAGATATAGCAAAGTGACTTTATAGAATCTAAGAAAATCTGGGACTATATCTATAAATCTATAAGAAGCACTGAATTTCCTAAAAGCAGTGCGCAAATAACCCAGAAGTACCTCTTAGCACAATGTTTTGGAATGAGTTTGTTGTTAAAACTGGAAGGGAAAGAGGGGATTTTTCATGATGGCATCCAATTTTGCCACATGTCTCTTTTCCACAAAGCTTCTGGTGTGTAGAGGATTAGCCCTGTGATCAAACAGTGTTTACTGATAAGTTTGTTGAGACATTGTGTGCCCTTTGAACTCAAGTTGGTTCCTCAGAAGACCACCATGTAGAACAACACACTGTCAACTAGGGACTGGTAAAACATTTTGAGCAGCTTAATGCATATTTCAGAACACTGAAATGTCCTCGTGAAGTACACAATGCTCTGGCCATTCTTATACATGTCCAATGTGTTGTCAGAGCAGTCCAGTCTGCTTTTTATGTGAATGGTTTGTTTGTGATGGTTTGCATCATTTCCGCATCCCCCCGCTAAATGGTGACTTTTCTCAGAGACTCTTTGCCATTCCTGAAGTCCACTACCAACTCTTTTGTTTTGCTGGTACAGATCTGCAGGTGGTTCTGCCTGTACCACAAGGCAATTCCTCCACAAGCCTCCTATACTGTGACTTGTCTCCCATTGTTAATGCAGCCTATGATTGAGGAGTCATAAGCCTAGGAATTTATAGTTAAAATATTTTAACTAGATTGAGGAGTAAAGAACTTGTCCAGGTATTTTATGCTAATTTTAAATTCATATTTGAACATTATAAATTATTTGTTTTGGTAAATGAATCACTTTCACCCCATAAGGTATTTACTTATTAGATATCTTCTTTAACTTGTATTACATATTAATTTTACTGTTAAGAGAATTCCTAAATTTTATCAAAAACTTGGCCTTAACTTGGCGACAACATAGCTTGTAGTCAAAACCGTGATTTTTTTCTTAACTGCTAAATTAATATAAAGACTTTGTGATTTTCTTTTGAGTAAATTTAGCTGGAGGAAAATCCAGAACTTTAAATACACAACTTCACTGAAAATTTCAGTTTGTTGAAATTTACTGAAATTTTGTCAAATGTCTCTTTTACATGTTGTACTGTAGAGAATATATATATATTTGTAAGTTCTAATGTGTGCTGATAATGGATGGAAAAGTACATTTTATATTATTTTTTGAAATACTCTTTTTTATAAAGTACAGTATACTAATTAAGGATATTATACTTCATAATTGCTCCTAATGAGTCAAAGAGATTAATGTAATTTTATTTCAGGAATATTAAAGGCATTTTTTCTCTTTTTTGAACAGACTCAGGATGATGGATTGGATAGTTATCAGGTATGTACTGCCTTCATTAAAAAAAAATCTACAGATAACTGCTGATGTCCCTGCATTACTCAGGATAATTAATAGCAGTGCCAGCAGGCCACAACGAAGGTCTGTAACACCCCCTCTTGGATTTTGCTAACTAAAGAAGAATTTTATTTTCCTAAATACAGCAACACCATTCCATTTGCTTCAGTCTTGGAAGAGGCTGGTCTTCCTTTCTCCAACAAATGCCTCCTGCTCCTTTCTCTTGTCAGAATATTTTGTTTAATTTCCTTTTGTAAAAAGAGGCCATTTTCTATAATTACTCAACACACTGAAATTCACATAGTCATCCTGGAAGCACTTCTTCTTAGTTATTTCTGAAGACAATTTACCATTAGGTCCCAAACAATCAATCTTAAAGAGTCGGTCCTTATTCTGAATTGTCACCTTTTACCCTTAGTAATTACAATAGAACTAAAAACCTTTATCAACCGCTAATTTAAATCATTCCCAATAGAAACACTCTTATCACAGATTGATGCCTCTGTGCTTTTTTACCACCACCCCTACTCTCCACACCCGAAAAAAGCTATAGTCTGTACAAGTGACAACAATTACTCTGCAAATCTGTAGGGCAACTGCATCTTTTGGTAGTATGACATCTCATTCTGATTTTGCATTTTGTACACATTACTTTTAGACACAATAGCACCTTTTAATCTCTATAACTATTTCAGAATTTATCAGTTAGGTTTCTATAAAGTCATTATCTCATATAAAGTACCGTGCCAACTAGTTTTTGAACTTTTTAACATTTTAATAAAACATACCAGATTTAGTGTTTCTTGCAAAGCAACAACAATATGCAAAACAGTTCTTCATTATTTGATAATGTCCTTGTTTTGGTTTAGAAATGAGTGCAGTGTCTGAGTTTTGAGAAATTGAACAATTCCTAGGAAACAAAATTACTTTTAATTATTCATTCATTGTTTAAGGTTATATGTGTAATTTGCCTTTTTTGTATAAGTTGTATTGCATATTGTTTTGAAGGACAGAGATTTGGAGAGACTTAGACAGCAGTGGTTAATAGAATGGACCAAAAGGCAAGACTATCTGGATCAACATCTGCAGAAGCTTGTTAACAAATCAGGTAAGATATGACATAATATATCTCTGTGAAGTATATTTTATTTAGTCTAATGTCACTGAATATCTATATATATATATAATTCACTAAGGCAAGACACCCATGGAAAGCACGCCAGAAGGGGCGTGGATTCACTAAGCTGCCGACAATTAAGACACCTATGGCGCATGTAGGAAGGAGCCACGCCCACCAACTCCAAGACCATTGGATACGACGACAACTCGCAGAGCCACGCCCACCAACTCGGACGCGAAAAACACAGAAAAAACGGCGTCATTTATATTCGTCTGTCATAGAGGCCACATGCACCTCCGAGCCACGTTGACTGTTCATAGAGGCATGTTTCTCGCGGAGGTGAATCGCCATATGCAGCGTGTAAAACGGTTTGCGAGGGGTATCCCATGGGATCCATAAAACAATCCTTTACAACTGAGGTTAAAACACAATGAAGTAAGCAGTCTTTAAAAATCGAGTTTTCGGTTACGACGCACGACCGCGTGCACCATAGCAAACTGTTTTACACGCTACATACAGCAAGAGGGAGCGGAATGGACGTCCTTCTCCTCTCCTCCTGTTCCACCCTCCCTGCCTGAGTGCCGTCCACCCGATGGTGGTCCGCCAGTTTTCAGTCACGGACGATTGTGTGTTGGTTCGTTCCGTGCATTGTTACAATGTTGCTTTTCTTGCTGATTTATTACATTTCCGATTTTTCAAATGTTAATTTTCTCCCTGTGCTTAAAAATCATTAAAAAAACTGGCCTGATTATGCGGCCTATGGTACGCCGCGGGTTGGCTAGTAAGATTTATATTTTTTCTTCACAAGTGAAGCCATTTTTGCCCAATAGAGCAACATGCTTTTAGTAGTACTATCAGACTAGAACTGTCTAAAAGAGAGATAAGAATGATTGACGGTCTTAAGCCCCATCCCAAATTATGAAATCTGAAGTATGATTTATGAAATTTATCTCCGCCGCTATGGGGTAGACATCTGTCATGATTGATGGCCTCTAAGCCCCTCCTTTTTTTTGTGGGGAGAATCATTGTAATACAAGCCCCTTAACATACCCCTTATCGATGCCCATGCCCAGAAAGTTTGCCTTCATCTACTTTAGCAGCCTATAGGTTCAGGGGGCGTTCTGGTCCATCCTTCCTGTAGCAGGAAGAGAAAGATGGCATGTATAAAATCTATCCTTTTAGTGAAAATGCAATGACATTTCAAAAAACAGAATGCATGGCATTGTGAATGTTCCTATGAAAAATAAAATGAAAACAAGCATGGTTTTCAGAATGTTTGAGCTATGGAACATCGACACAGTTCAGCTTGGTATGATTCTAATTGTTCTTTGAAACAAGCAGAAGTATAAAAGAAATGCTTTGGACATCTCACGGTGGTAATTTTGAAAAAAGTGCCTTTCCTTCCCAAATATATAAAGGGGATAGCCACAGAAATGGGGAAGAGTACCAAGAAAATCAGATAAAGGAACAAGTGACTGGAATTATTTTTTTAATAAAAGACTGGACTTTTTTGAAGTCTCATATTCTGAATATTGATAAGGCTATTCATAAAGGAAAACTGCCTGACCAAATGAAAAGAATTAAAAGAAAACTGGAACCTATGTTTTCATGTGAGGAGGAGAAGGAAGAAAACTGGGAAACACCCGCCTCTAGGTAAGTGGAAATAAATATAGCAGCCTTTTTTCAGATATTACATTACCCTAAAGTGATTTCAAGATGTCTTCAACCAACTACACTAACGAAGCTGAGTTCCTAGAAACCTTTGATAGCTGAACTGGTCATCTCCCAGTTCACGTTAATTTGTTCTGAAGTGCTTGTCTACGATATTGTTAGACAGAGGGCATCCACTGACTACTTGTTTTGGCCAGGCAAGCTCCAAACCAACTCCAGCTACTCTGCTCCAGACCAGACGAAGACCACTGGCAGCCTTCAAATCATCTGTGGCTACTCTGCTTCAGACCAGATGATGACCAATGGCAACGTGTTTTGGCCAGGCAACCTCTAGCACCTCTCTGGCTATGCACCTAATCAGATTTGCTGATCTGCAAAACAGATGGCACACTCCGACTACATGTTTTGGCCTGAAAATAGCCAACCCAGCTCCGGCTACTTTGCTCCAAACAACTCACCTTTAGACCAGCTGTCTTGTCCGGACCTTTTTATGCCTTCAACCGACGAGATCTATTGGTCCGATCCTCATTTACCTGCCCCTAATTATATGTATTGGTCAGATATCTTCCCAGAGAACCGTGTAGTATCTGACATCCTTATTCCTGATGATGTGGTTCTGGGGAACGTGTCAAGAGCAGGCCATGGACAAATTTGCAGAAGCTCTGACTGCTTTGAAAATCTCCAAAGATGGCGATTATGCAGGTATGGAACTTGATCAAACTGATGGAGCCATGGGTGAAACATTTTGAAAGGCTCTGAAACTGATCAAGAGTTTGATTTCTGCTCTGCTGTTGAATGTGATCTAAAAAGTACCTGTCAGGGTTGTTTAATAGACCAACCAAGCCAAACACAGCATACCTGTCTGTCTGAGCCTGACTCTGTTTACAGGGTTGGACACTTTAAAGAGGTCCAGGATGTTTTCTGTAAGCGGTGGTCAAGAGCCTAGTCATAAGGACTCTGGGTTGTTTTAATACCTTTCTGACTTTTAAAAAGACTTTGTAGGAAATTATTGTCAATGATCTTAAAAATGAGCATTCTATCAGTAAGACCATTGTATGAGCCGTTCATAAACATCCTGGTATGTCTGATGTAACTTTTTTTATGGGGAATATAATTCAGAAAAAGCAGGTGAAGTGTCTGATCTAAATGTGATATAACATATTTTAGTCTATTTTAATCACGTTGCTAATTATAATATGTTTTTTGAAATGACCAGTAAATTAATCTCTGAATTTTTAATGCTGTTTTTGAAAACTGACAAAGTACCATTGCTTTCTAAAACGCTGACATTTTTATTTCACCATCTATGATGGAGGGCTACATGAAAAAGTTTATTATAATTCAGAAAATCCTGGATGCTTTGCGGGAAAAGACTCTTTGAAAAGAGCTCTTAAGGGTTCTGGCCAGAATAGTAATGATCATCAGGTATCAAATTGGTTATCTGGTCAATATTCTTATACAGTTCATAAACCTGCTAGAATACATTTTAAGAGAAATAAGGTTTATGTAACCAATATAGACTCACAATGACAGATGGATTTAGCAGACATGACAAATGTATTCGAGCATAGCCGTGGTTATAAATATTTGTTGACCTGTAGAGATGTACTAAGTATATGTGGGTATAGTCCCTGAAGAACAAAATGGTCAAAGAAGTGGCAAGACCATTCCAAGACATTCTGAATGGCAGGAGAACTCCAAAGAAACTCCAGATTGATAAGGGGAAACAGTTTTTCAACAAATATTTTCAAAAGCAGTTAAAGAAAAACAGAATAAAACATTTCACTACAGGAAGTTAAAGGCTTCTGTGGTGGAGAAATTTAACTGCACACTAAAAACTAAAATTTGGAGATATTTCAGCAAATGTAATCTCTGAATTGCCTGATCTAGTATATTCTTATGACAAACGTTATCATTGAAGCATAAAAATGGCTTCTTCTGAAGTAAACACGTTCAATTCCTGGAAAGTTTATATGATGTCACTATCCCCCCCCCCCGGGCCGTCCACTGCTTAAGTAAAGTGGGAGATACAGTTGGAATTTCTAAAGCCAGACATTCTTTTGTGTAAGGTTATAAACAAACATTTTCAGGTGTAATCTTTACAGTTTCTTAGCCTGTACATTCTTCACTAGCTGTATAGAAACTGAAAGATAACGATGGTGAAGAGATCATGGGCTCCTTCTATTATGCACAATTGCAAAAAATTAAAGCCGATTCCACAGACGTTTACAGGATTCAGAAAATACTGGGTTGTAAAGTTAGGAATAGAAAAATGATTCATTCTAGTCAAATAGCTCATTTGCCCAGAAAAATTTAAGAGCTGGACACCAGAGAGCCAAGCCCAAGATGTGAAATAAAATCCATACTGTTCCAAATTTGACCATGATTCTGTAACATTATATGATGGAGCTCACTGACTCTTTCTAGCAATGCTTCCTCAGACATTTTCCTCAACAACACAGCTGATACATACATGGAGCACCATATATAAGCTGGATGATGAATTCTATGCTTCAGCTCCAGGGATAATAAAATATTACTACATTCCTTGTGGATATTATGAAGGTATGCACAACCTATTGTCTTTTATGATCTCGGATGTAACCGCAGTAACTATCCCTTCTAAGAATACTGTGAAATTCAGTTAAAATACTGTGGAAAGAAGAGCCTATGTAATCCCGGTCAAAAAGAATCAAACTATCACAACAACAACATTTGTTTATATAGCACATTTTCATACAAAGGAAATAGCTCAAAGTGCTTTACATAATGAAGAAAGAGAAAAAAGACAAAATATATTAGAAGATAGATTTAGGGAACACTAATTTGGATAGAGTAAAAGCAAAGTCATTGGCCAGGTAGGACAGAAAAAACAAAAAAACTCCAGATGGCTAGAGAAAAAAATAAAATCTGCAGGGGTTCCTAGGCCACAAGACCACCCTGCCCCCTCTAGGCATTCTACCTAACATAAATGACCTCACAATCAGTCCTCATTGTATTCAGGGTTCACATGGAAGAACTTGATGATAACGATCATGTGGACTTCTGGTCTTTAATCCGTCAATGTAGGGACATCACGGTGCTTTGATCAGGTGGTGATACACTTAAAAGGTCCGCTAGCTCGAATATTAGGAGCCTATCCTGATCAGACTCGGAGGCTATCTTACAATGCCCCTTACCCCACTGACATCAGGGCTGGTTTTTACATTGTCTATGTGTGTAGAGACAGCTACGTCGCCCTTCTGAGATGCATTCATGTAGAGGATCAAGCGAATAAAATTACCACTATCACATACAACAAACCTCATTATGCACCAGTCAGCAAGAATCATTTTGACACAGTGACTATTGAAATAAAGACAGACCAGAACAAAGTGTACTAATTCAGTTTGGTAAGGATATAGTGAAGTTGCATTTCAGACCCATCATGCATTGTGTGCATGACGGAAACAATGAGGTCTTACCAAGATCCAACATCCTACATCCAATATTACCAAACCCAAGTGCATAGTGGCTTATGGGGATTCTCTGGTTCCCTGGAAATGTCTGGCAGCAGTATTGGAGGTGTATTTTGGGGGTTGTTTAGAAGAACTTTACCAGCTCCTAAACAAATGTATTGACATAGCAAAAACAGATATCAAATCTGCTGCTAAAAACACTGTAAAAGATGTGTTCACCGAGGCGATATCAAGCATGGCAGGTGGCAGCCGAGAGAAACATGAGCGTGCAGGATTGATGGTGATGAGAGAGACAAAATGTAAGAAACCACTGAGGTTGCATGAGGGCCTGACATTCAAAAAGGCAAGGTACTCTGTTTTTACAGCATTTTCTAAACATTGTCAGAAAAAGAGCAAGACTAAAACAAGCAAAAAGAAGAGAGACATCTTTTAAGACAAAATGACTTTTATACACAGAATGTCTGAAGAGTGTGTCAGATCTGAACTGGACCTGTTTACCATGACTTTCACTCAAACGAGTGCAGATAAAAGAGTATATATGTTGAAGTTCCACCTCTCTCTGCCATCTCTGAAGTAGCATCACTAGAATTTCTCTTAGCTGGAAACGGGGAGGATTACCTTGACTTGAATAACACTTGTACACATAAAGGTGGAAAATAGTGAAGGCTGATGGGACTAAAATTGTGGTGGCTGCAAAGGACAGATTTTTAACTACATGATATCCAGTTTGTATTCTGAAGTCAATGTTACCCTGGGGTACTACCTAATATTGCAAAGTTCAAACTGTTACCTCTACAGAGCGGTCTTAGAATGCCTGCTAAATTACAGTCAGGAAACTCTTCATTCTCAATTTGCATTTCCAAAGATACTCAATAAATTGGAAGATACTGATCCTGATGGAGAAAACATAGGTTTTAATGAAAGAATCACCTATACAGCTGGGAGCTGAACTGTTGAACTTTTGGGGCACATTCATTACAATCTCTTTTTTTCAGGAAAATGAATACTGAACAGCCTGGATGCGAAGATTAAAATAGTTTGTAACAAATATAAACTCTGCTTAATGTCTGGAGACGCCAAATGTTACAAAGTAAGCATAGCGGCGGCCTCTATGTTTGTGAAAAAATTAAAAGTTTCACCAGCCATGAAATGAAGGCATTCTCATGCCCTTAATATCAGGCAATGCTTAACACTAGAATTACAAAAGCTTACGAAAAAACTCATAAATCTGGCCCACCTTAAATCCGCTTGCACCTCTCCATACAGCGTCTTTTGTGTTGTAAATGGGTCAATAAGCTTAAGCAGCAGCAACCTGCTATCCCATCCTCCCACCGCCACAGAAACTGCAAAAACCTCACCCAGCTCAAGCTTTGTTTATCAAGGAGTCGGATACTTAGAGCTGTATACTCTAAAAATATATTGTTATTTGGAACACATGCATTTCATGTGTGTTCTGTGTCTACAAAGATCTATGTAAGTGTAACATGAGAGAAATGTTGAACACATACCTAAAAGACAACAATTTTTTTCATGTTTTAGTACTAACGACAAAATTTTGAAGTGTATAATGTGTGAAGACTGAAGTCCAAATATCAAATAAGCCCTTTCACAAAAGGTACAAGTAGAACAGAACAAGTGCGCTTTTATCCAAGACTATAACTGAAGAAAAAGAAATCGGGTTAGTGTGGCTTGATGTCGTTGTGACTTCTTAGTAGTACAGCGGTAAGAACTGCTAACTCCTTTTCAAAAGGTCGTGGGTTCAAGTCTTCATGTGTCCCAGAGTAAACATTCTGGGTAACATTATTCTTACTATTATACAATAAAAACATAAATTTGATTTGAGCCTGTAACAGCCGGTGTAAATGTATGGTACATGTAAAGGTCAGCATTTTTTATTCCATTTTATTCTCTCAGTGGCAGTCATGCTCGCCCTGATCTGACACTGCTGTTTTCAAATAAAGACGTGCTATAACTCAGGTGACCTCGGATGAGGATGAGGGTTCTACATTGGAGAAAGAGAACAGAAGCCATCCCCACAAGAAATTTCCACTCACATATAAGAAAAAACACAGCTGCACCAGGCGAAAGATGGCACCGTTTTGATGCAGGACGAGGTCTGGTGTCATCCTGCCAGTCAGTCTGCTCCACATCTGTCCTTCAACGAAATAGCACAGCTTGCAAACGTATCATGCAAACTCCTGTTTGTGAGTATGTTTTGTGATGGTCTTTACATAAGAAACATTTATATGCTACAATATATTAAAGCCAGATTGAATATTATTTACCTCCATCCATCCATTCATCCATCCATCCATCCATCCATCCATCCATCCTCTTCAGCTTATCCGAGGTCAGGTCGTGATGAGCAGCAGCTTGAGCAGAGATGCCCAGACTTCCCTCTCCCCTGCCATTTCTTCTAGCTCTTCCGGGGGAATCCTGAGGCGTGCCCTGGGGCCTCCTCCCGGTTGGATGTGCCTGGAACACCTTGCCAGGGAGGCGTCCAGGAGGCATCCTGATCAGATGCCCAAACCACCTCATCTGACTCCTCTTGATGCGGAGGAGCAGCGGCTCTACTCTGATCCCCTCCCGGATGACTGAGCTTCTCACCCTATCTTTAAGGGAAAGCCCAGACATCCTGTGGAGGAAACTCATTTCAGCCTCTTGTATTCGCAATCTCGTTCTTTCGGTCACTACCCATAGCTCATGACCATAGGTGATGGTAGGAACGTAGATTGACTTGTAAATTGAGAGCTTTGCCTTACGGGTCAGCTTCTTTTTCACCATGACAGACCGATGCAGAGCCCTCATCACTGCAGACGCCGCACCGATCCACCTGTCGATCTCACGCTCCATTCTTCCCTCCCTCGTGAACAAGACCCCGAGATACTTGAACTCCTCCACTTGGGGCAGGATCTTGTCCCCAACCCTGAAAGGGCACTCCACCCTTTTCTGGCCGAGGACCATGGCCTCGGATTTGGAGGTGCTGATTCCCATCCCAGCCACTTCACACTCGGCTGCAAACCGATTCAGAGAGAGCTGAAGATCACGGCCTGATGAAGCAAACAGGGCAACATCATCTGCAAAAAGCAGTGGCCCAATCCTCAGTCCACCAAACCAGGCCCCCTCAACACCCTGGCTGCGCCTAGAAATTCTGTCCATAAAAGTTATGAACAGAATCGGTGATAAAGGGCAACCCTGGCAGAGTCCAACTCTCACTGGAAACAGGTTCGACTTACTGCCGGCAATGCAGACCAAGCTCTGACACCGGTTGTACAGGGACCGAACAGCCCTTATCGGGGGTCCGGTACCCCATACTCCTGGGGCACCCCTCACAGGATTCCCCGAGGGACACGGTCGAAAGCCTTTTCCAAGTCCACGAAACACATGTAGACTGGTTGGGCAAACTCCCATGCACCCTCCAGGACCCTGCTAAAGGTGTAGAGCTGGTCCACTGTTCCACGACCATGTTATCTACCTTGATTTATTTACTTCCTATAGCGTAAAGTCACAAGTAGACTGCAGAGCTTCCTTTGTTTGATCGACAAGGGCATGCTCACAAATTACACGTGTAATGCCATGAAAAATGCCTGCTGACACTTCAGTACGCGAGTCATGATACGAGAATACAGTTAGACTTCTTTTTTGGGCACATACACCGTCCAGATCTAAACACTAGCGTGGAGAGTCACTCACGTACTGAAGAGTCTATAGCTGCAGGTGCAACAGAGGATGAATATTCATTTTCTGCAAAACCTGAGAGGCAGGACTAGAGAATTGAGACCACATGATAGATGGACAGTGGCTTTAATTAAGTCAGAATACTGTTTGAGATGCACAAATTGCTGAAAAATGATGGTGAAATGTCCAGTCTGATACATTTTAGTTTTATTAGAAAACAGATCCAGACTAGTACAATCAAAATAGTGAATCTGTTCATCGCTCCTGAACTTGTGGTACAAATGTATCACATTGGTGCAACCACAGAACAAATAATCCTGTGGGTTTGTAACATTGAGGGTAATCACAATGTTTTAAGAAAGCTTGTAGCCTGAGGTTGTGTTTTTACATTGTCTCCCATTCATGCTTCCAGACCCCACACACATTGAGCTTAAATTAGAGGTATTTCCAATTTATGCATAAACTTTTGATACATAATTGTCAGTTAAAGGAGGCTGTCGGAACATCATTAACTCTTGCAGAGCCATCAAGAAAAAAGGAATCCTCCTTTACCTCCCCATGGTTTAGAGTGTACTGAATGTTCAACTTTTCTCTTTCACAAAGATACATCAGCCATTAAATAGAGGTGTTTGAATAGTTTTTCTGACAACTAAAGTAATGCTCAGAAGGAATTATGCCAATAGATTTTGGAGGCATACACTGTACATAGCCATACATAGAGAGGTGCTAGGGTCAAAAGAAATAAAGGACATACACAAGACAAATGAGAAGCTGCTTCAGGATATTAAAGACAAGGAAAAACATTTAAATAATCGCTTTCAGGAAACCTTTAAAGGTATGCTAGGAAAAATACAGGAAAATGCATCCAAGTTTGAGAATAAATTTAGAGCACTTGGCATTCAGTTTGAAGACGTTAAGCAAACATTCACAACTCGCATTGAAATAGCTGAACAACAGCATCTACCACTGACAGAAAAGCAACGGCTGCAAAGTACTCAGAGACAGACTAGCTGCACTAGCAGATGGATGGAGAAGGAATAATATAAGAATCGAAAGTCACCCTGAGAATCGAGAAAGTCCAAATCCAGTGAAATTCATAGCTGAACTATTCTCTAAAATAAGAGGACTTCAAATCAGACACAGAGATAGCAGCAGCTTACCGCATATATGGATCGAATACCTCAAAACACAGGACTCTCATTGTGCATTTTGAAAAATTATCATTTAAATTACATATAAAGTTACTTCTCAGACAGAAACAAGATTATATTTGGGGAATAACCACAATTGGATTTTTCCCTGATTTCTCACCATCAACAGCTGCTAAACTTGACACATTTTACAACATTAAACAGCGCTTACAGAAAGCCGAGATCAGATACAGCCTACAGGCAAGCTCTACATTTTTACTTCTATGGAGGAAGCAGAAAAAGAGCTAAGAAAACTGATCCCAACATTTTTTTGAAATACAATCTTGAGCAGCACCTGGTTCTGGCATGGCAAGGAAGATCTTACCTGCTGTTTGGCCGGCTTGCAATGATACTAGTACTGTTATTATACATCCTATTTCTTTCTCGTGAAGTGTGGTCTAGCCTCAAGTGGAGAGGCAAATTCCAGGGAGTGAGAAAGAAAGCAGGCTATTTCTAATCTATCCTTTTAATCCTTATAATTATAAGTGCCAATGCAGCAATAGGCTTCATGGCAGTAACTCATGGGAAAATTATAAATTAAGGTCAAAGCTGTCTTATCTTAAATTAAGACTACAAAATGACAACAAAAGTTCAGAAGCAATATCTCTGTGACCAAACAGTTGACTTTGTGAACCGGAATGTTAAACATATCAATCACGAATTAAATAGAGAGAAAATGTTCTCTCACCTAACAGGTCTAAACTCTAAAATCATATTTTTACAGGAAACGCACTTATTAAGCAAGGATCAGTTTCAGCTGCACAGATACTGGACTGGCCAAATATTCCATTCCAGCTTTACAAAGAAAATTAGAGGTGTGGGAATTGTTATACATTGAACAATCTCATCTGTCGTATCAGATGATGTATCTGATTCTGAAAGGAGATATATGATCGTCATGGGCAGTTTATTTAACCATAAAGTAATTTTGATAAATATCTATGCACCCAATGTGGATGATAGGTACTTCATCCAAAACGCATTTGCATCCATTCCCAATTTGAACAAATTATAATGACTGGGGACTTTAATTGTGTTTTAAATCCAGACCTAGATAGATAGGTCACCTGCCACAGGGGCAACAGAATGTAACACTGCAAAAGCAATTTCACAGTTTATAACTAATCACAGCTTATCAGACCCCAGGAGATTTCTAAACCCAAACTTAGGAGCATATTCCTTCTATTCACCAGTGTGTCACTGCTACTCAGTAATTGATTATTTCTTTATAGATAACAAATTTTTGTCTACAATTAAATCTTATAAGTACAACACTATTGTTATCTCCAAATTCATTCTAGCTCCATATGCACAAAGCATACAATTATTCAACTTAAAATTATATATGGAGCGCATCTGTCTCATTTAAAATTGTCCAAAATGTTTCCAACCTGCGATCATTGCAATCAAGTTCATTGGGCCCTATGTTTTGGATGTGCACCAAATTAACATCATTTTGGACCAAAATCTTTAGATGCCTTTCAGACAGCCTTGGAGTCACAATCCCTCCTAATCCACTAACAGCTGTGTTTGGCATACTTCCATATGGGCTTAAAGTGGAAAAGGACAAACAAACTGTAATTGCCTTTATTTCACAATTGGCACATAGACTTATCTTACTCAAATGGAAGAATCCTAATTCTCCTCTTTTAAGTCAGTGGATAACTGATGTTCTATATTATTTGAACTTGGAAAAAATCTAATTCTTACTTAGAGGATCTGCACAAAACTTCTTCAAAACTTGGCAGGATCTAATCAATAACATTTTAGAATAAGCATTTAAATTGAAGAAGTAGATTCTCTTCCATTTTTTTGTTATATTTATCTTTATTACACCATTTCCTACTATTAAAGTTTTTTTATGTTGGCCTAATGTATGGAATGTTATTTGATTTTAATAAATTCAATTAAAAATACATTTTCAGAAAGATACACACTTGCTCGACTATGTATTACAAGCAAGTGTTATTGAGGCTCCTATTATTTTCTTAATATTATTAGATTTGAATCTAGTGTTTTAGAATGAAGTTACGTGTCAGGGCAGGGGCATAAATTTCATAATTCGTAATTTGGAGCGGGGCTAAATTTTTTAGACCATAATTCATAATTTAGAAGCGAGGCATAAAGCTGTCAATCAGTCATTCTTTCCCTTTTTGACAGTTCTAGTCTGGTATTACTACTGACCTTTCAGAACCAAGGAATCAATAAGGGAATCATATCCAAAACAGGCATTATATGAAGCATCCTTTGGCTTTCTGTAAACGTACATCCATGTAGAAAATGTTTTAAAGACCATTCATCGGACCAGTTAATTTTTTTCCTGTTGTTCCTTATATCTGTTAAATGGTGCTACCATGAACTTTGTGAAGCCTAAAGCATAGAGATTTAGTTCAGGCAGAGGGGACACCAAGGTGCAGATTCAAATCTGTGGTAAGATTTGAGACTGTATCTTTGTGGCATTTAGCAACTACCCTGTGAAATGTCTGTCTTAATTAATATAGGTAAGTTTTTTCTTGTGACTACTATTTTTCTTTACCAATACAATTTATCCATTTTGGCATGTGCTGTCATTAGTTTTTTAGAACATTAGAAAAACTTTGGTAAGTACAGGCCAATCAGCCCAACAAAGCTAACTAATCCTATCCTGTTAATTGGCAATCAACTTAATATGATATTCTTTTGCAGCTGATTTAGTTCCTTCAGGTTGAACTCCTGTTTCATGTGGTATCTTAGTTATTTTGTCCAATTCCTATTGTAAGTCACAAAATAAAATTTATGAGTTTAAGTGAATCAAGGGTAAATTTTCCCACCATCCAATCCACTTGCTAAATCACAAATAGGTGGGTAGTAAATTATTTCAATTTCCCACATATAGGTAAGAGGGAAATATGGTTTTCTTAGGGATAATATTGCATTTGTACAGGAAGCAAATGTTTGAATCCTAAAGGTCTACTTACTGCATATTTGTTTGGAATGGCTTGGGCAGAGGTTTAATTCCCATTATGGCAAGAAAAGTAGAAGGGTTGAATTTCTGATCCTAAAAGCCTCCCATCTTTGCCCCAGAACATTACTGTATTATGGTGGTGGAAAAAATAATTTTTGACTAATTTAATTCACCTAACTGAAATACTCATTTTTTTCTTTTGGACCCAAAATCTGTAATTACAAATTTTTATTTATTAAAGATTTTACAATATCTAGATTTAAATTGCAGATTTTACAATATCTAGATTTAAATTGCTCATTATTAATCACAGACTTATTATATAAAAGTGTCTCAAGTATGCATTTATTTAAAAAAATCATAAAATGTTGGTTCTATGGAGCCTTCTCCACCTCATTTTAAGGTGATATTCTTTTTTGTGTGATTCTTTTTTTGATTAAACTGTTAGCGGTTACTGTATACCTTATGTTGCCTTATATTTATTTGAGGAGTGAGGCTCAAAACAGGAGAGAATTAAAGATTGTGTGGAAAACAACAGGTGCAAAAAATAATGCAATGAACTAGGTACAATTTTCTCCTTTTACTGTAACTTGTGGGACCAATTAACTGATCTGCACTAGTGTTTAAACTGACAAAGGGATGCCATCATTTACTGCTTGTCTTGGACCTGAGGACTCCACTTCCTTCTCTGTTTCTCATTCCCTCCGCTTCTGCTCCTGGTAAAGCAACACCTAATCTGATAGCCACAACACTTGGCAGCCACAGTTGAGCCTTATAGCATTCTTGCTGACCATGTCTTCATTGGGCTTTGCCAATCTTTCTTCCTTCCATTTCACAGCTCATTCTCGATACTACATATGAATGATTCAGTCTCTTTTTTTCTATCCTGGAGACCTCCTCTTCTTAACTCATCTGTCCACCCAATTGTTCAGGACCACTATTTGTGTACCCTGCCCATCGTTTCTCCTGGCGACCTTCATTTGCATAAACCGAAAAGCACTGCATAGACCATGTTTCTTAGTATGCCTACTCGCTCCAGATTTATTGTTAACAAACAATAAAACACAGATCAGCCCTTTTTCTTTTTTTTTTTTTGAAACATCACAAAATTTTGATCAAATCAGTCAGTAGCAATTTTTTAACTTTTGGGATATTTGGTTTTTCCTATTGTCTGTAAACTGCCATCTTCAGGACTTTCCACATATGTTCTATAGGGATGAGCATTGTATTGGCTGTATGCTTCAGGCCATTATTCTGAATGGTAAATCATTGCCCTATTTTGAGGTTGCATGCACTCTGGGAGTAGGCTTTCTTTAAAGACCTTTCTATATTTATCTGCATGCATTCTTCCCTAATTTCTAGTCAGTCTCCCTGTCCCTGCCGCTCTGAAACACCCCTATAGCGTTGATGGTACCACCGTCATGCTTCACCATATGGATGGTATTAGGCGGATAATGAGCAGTGCCTTGTCTTCACCTGACATAATGCTTGGATTCTTCAAAGAGAGTTTAATTTTCATCTTATTAAACTGTAGAATCTTTTCCGTCATGGTTCGTTAAAGTGTTACATGCCTTTTACTGAAAAGTGGCTTCTGATTAATCAGTTTGGTCAGATGGCCTGCTGTTGGAAGTAAGTCCTGGTGATCCTAAATTTCTTCTATTTCAAAATTATTGAGGCCACAGTGGTCCTGGGAACGCTCAAAGGTTCAGAAATGGTATTGTCCCATTGCCGATCCATGTCTCACCACAGTTTTATTGCAGAAGTCTACAGAGCATTCCTTGGACTTGATGGCTTAGTTTTTTATCTTGACATGCAATGCGAATTCTTGAATATTATATACATAGGTATGTGCCTTTCTTGACTATGTCCAGTCAATTCAGTTTGCTACAGGTGGGCTCTCACCAAGTTCTAGGGACATCTGAAGTGTAATTAAAACAAACAGGATGCACCTTACCACAGTCTAGAGTGTCCCAGCAGACGGTCTGAATATTTACATAAATGAGAAATTTCAGCTATTAATAAGTTTGAAAACATTTCTAAAAAAAATTTTTCACTTTGTCATGATGGGTTATTGAGTGTAAATTAATGGACAAAAATTGGGATTTGTTTCCATTTTAAATGAAATCTACAGCAGACTGTGCAAAAAGTGAAGGGGTTTGAATACTTTCTGAACTCACTGTGTATATAAATAAGTCACAAAACACCTGAATAAGTAAAAATCATCTAAAGATTGTGAAATACAATGTCATTGTTTTATCTTGGCTTATTAATGCATTTACCTTTTATGTAATTATTGCAGATTTTATTTCCAAATGTCTTTATTGTAAGACTTTTTCTGTCCATTTTCTGTGATTGTAGGCATAGGCTAAAAATGATGTTTAGTGCTAACAGCATTCCAACTGGTAAAGATATGGTGGCAGTTAACAGTTGTGAATGAATTTTTAGTTAACTACCAGTGACATTCTTCTCTCTTTGCTTATTTTGGTTTTTTGACAGACAAGTCAGAGAATGACACAGAAAGAGAATGCCAGTTATTAGAGCGTAGGCTCACATTAATAGAAGAGAGGAATGCTGTTATGGTGCCATCTGAAGGCAGTGGGATTCCTGGAGCACCTGCTAAGTGGTAAATCTTAATTTTAAACTTAACTTGTATTTATTAGACCCTCTTAGCTGCCAAATGAATTATACAAATTACAGTATGTTTTACTTGTGTTTCTGTGATATATTTTCAAAAAACAGATTACACCTGAAACAGATTTGGGAGGGGTGCAGGTGTTCAGACGAAGATTATTGTACACTTGACAATGTTTATAAGTCAGTGCTCATAGTAGCTCCCCAGCTACCTGTTTAATTAAAGGGATAGTATAATTCCACTTCTTTCACTCAAGGAGTATGCACTGCTTCTCAACAGCTGTGAATGGAGAGTGTTAACCTCTGATCTCATTTGTGTACATCCTCCACCTTCAACAACATTAGGCACCAAAGCTATAGTGAATTAACTGAAGTATTCTGAATATTTCCTTTGATTCTGCTGGATCTTCTAATATGCTAACAGACACACCTATATTTCCTTTATCAGTGAGACAAGCTATGAGGACTAATGCAGTTTTTATTTTTCACATACAAAGCAAGATAAAAAGTCCTTATTAGGTCTGATTGAGATAGTTAATAAATTAAATAAGCATATAATTGAAATATCTCCATAACAATGACAAAAATTAAATAACTTTACAAGCATTTTTTAAAACTAAATATAACCAATGAATGCATTAGCATTGCATTGCCAAAGTGCCAACTACTGCTATTTTGATATACACTGCCAGTCAAATTTTGGACACATCTGCTCGTTCAAGGATTTTTTTTTTTTATTGTAACTATTTTCTGTATCTTAACATAATTTTGAAGGCATTAAAACTGTGAAATAACAGATGCAGTTATGGAGGAACCAAAAGTGTTTTAAAATACATAAAAACTATCCTTTATTTTTGATTTCTTAAAGTAGCCACCATTTGCATTTTTTATAAGCTTTGTATACTCTTGGCATTCTTTCAACCACCTTCATGAGGTAGCTATCCTTGAAGGACTCCCCACATGTTGGTGATCACTTGTTGGCTGCTTTTCCTTCATTCTCCAGCCCAGGCAATCTGTCCCCCTTTCCAAATTTGAGTGGGTAAGACATGTAGATGAAGGGCTCCTAAGATTCATGTTACAATTCCAGATGTCTTGACCTAACGTGGTTATTGGTTTAGTATACCTTGCTAGGCTAAATTACCCTTTCAGACCATTATTCTCATCTTATAACTTTCAAATAAAATGCTAGAATTAATAATAAACTTCTTATTTATTTAAGCACTTGGCAAAAAACAATTTAAAGTCATTAAATTTTATAAGCATAAACATAACACAACACCTTGATAAACTTTTTGATAGCTATCTTTCAATAATTTAAGTCCTTTCTAACTCAGTTCAATATATACAATAAAAAGAATAAGTGTCATACTTTGTGCAGAAGAGATTTGTTAGATTTTTACAAAAGTTCTTAAATTAACATTGAATGCTGGAAATGTACTCACTTTATCTGTTTTATGATGTGGGCAGTTGATATACTTTCAACAAATATCCCAATGACGTTCACATCAATAAATAAAATAATATACATGGTTTATCCAAAGTGGATATATGCATGCATATATGGTAGTGATGGGACATTTACCGGTTTTTACAATTAACTGCGGTGAAACTCCACACAGTTAATACATTCTTTCATATTTTACTTATCACTATAATGGATCAAGGATTTTCACTGTAATCACCTGCAGACAGTGAGATTGGGACCATATATCTCTTTGAGCCTGACTCTCAGCATCGGAGCACCACAAGGTTATATGCTTAGTCCCCTCCACTACTCACTTTATACTTATGACTGCACACTTGTTCACTCCACAAATACGCTTATAAAATACTTTCATACTGCAAGGAGGGCTCCACCTGGCGGCTTGGGGGTATTGGCCGGGATAAACGGCCGGCCATCCTCCACAATATATACTCAGCAAAAAAAGAAACGTCCCCTGACTTTCAACTGTTTTTACTTTCAGTAGACTTAATGTGTAAATATTTGTATGAACACTAAAAGAGTCAACACCACAAGACATAAACTAAAAATGTTTCACAATGTGTCCCTGAATGAAGGGA
>JANRMT010062791.1:346699-406816 GCA_026402145.1 Polypterus bichir lapradei | reverse complement strand
TATACATATATACACATACATACACATATACATATACATATAGACATATATACACATATAGACATATATATACACATATATATACACATATACATATATACATATACTAGCAAAATACCTGCACTTCGCAGCGGCAAAGTACTTCATTAAAATATTTATTAAGAAGAAAATTAAACCTTTTTAAACTGAGGGAAAATATGCCAATAATTATTTGTTAAGGATCTCTTTGTATACCACATTGTGAGTTCGGCCCTCCGGTTGTAATATGACCAAGCTGTGCGCTGAGCTTACTCTTGAGCATGCAACGTACAGTTGGCCATGTGAACAGTAATCTTGTTTCAAATCTCACAGCTTGGATTGCTGCTGTCATAATCGGTTTGAGTTTCATGGTTTGTTTCAGTTACGACAGTATTTGCAGGACTTGTGTTGAAGTGACATTCGGCATCTGTCAAGCGTTGTAAGCATACAACCGGTTTCATCGATAACTTCACATCCAGCTTTTGAGAGTTTAAAAATTCATAAACATCAAAGTGTCCACTACTGAAATCGTCACCTGTGAATCTAAGATGTTTAAGAGGCATTGGCGGTTGTCGAAAGGTGTAAAATATTTGGCCATTTTGGTACACTTGAAAGCGACAACCAAACAATTCAGCTGCAGCCATCAACTCACATGCAGAACCATAGGTGAAGGGCTTAAGCATTTCACTCTTATAGTGCTTCTGTGTAGTATAATTATCTCCTGTACTGTCACCAGTCCACATCTTGAAACCTGTCCAAGTCATTCAATACATAAGACACAATGTTCCTCCGGATATCAAGAGTGAGCCTGATATGGCCGTGCAATATGTAACAAAGAGAATGGAAAGGGTAGGTGCCATCTCCGGGCTGGAAACCACTCGATAAGTGACAGTTCTTTGATCGATGGTGATCACCTTGATAGACCTGGTAATGGGGGTACGGTTGGAATGATGAAGGAAATGGGTACCTGAGCAATGTAAAGTAAGTCTAAAATACCTACAGAATAACTATAATTGTAATAAATGAACAATAAAACAGTGGAGAAGCCGTGGATTAAATAAAAAGGCTGTAGTTATCAGCAGGGAGACGTGAATCCCGTGGCGAAGCAAGGAAGGGAATGTAGAGACCAGAGCGACGGATGGCCTTATACAGTATAGGCAGGTAGCCAACAACGTGGGAGGCGTTGGGATGGGGGACCCAACGCCACCTCACACGGTGACCCAGCTGCAGGCTATGGACGTATATATGTACGTAAGTAGAATTCAGTTAGCGTTGGGAACCCTTGTACCAAATTTCTTGAAGATGGGCCCATAAGTAACAAAGACTGTTGAAAAGTTCAATATGGCGGCCGACAGTGGCATCATACCACCAAAATAAGTACGTACATTGGTTTCGGTTAGCGCAGGGAAGCCACCTATCAAATTTCATGAAGATGCGTCCATAAATAAGAAAGTTCAACATGACGGACGTTGTTGACTGTTATGACCATTACGCGTAGAATTTCAAAATGAAACCTGCTTAACTGTTGTAAGTAAGCTGTAAGGAATGAGCCTGCCAAATTTCAGCCTTCTACCTACACGGGAAGTTTCGGTTAGCGCAGGGAAGCCGCCTACCAAATTTCGTGAAGATGGGGCCATAAATAAGAAAGTTCAACATGGCGGATGTTGTCGACCGTTACGTATAGAATTTCGAAATGAAACCTGCTTAACTTTTGTAAGTAAGCTGTAAGGAATAAGCCTGCCAAATTTCAGCCTTCTATCTACACGGGAAGTTGGAGAATTAGTGATGAGTGAGTGAGTCAGTCAGTCAGTCAGTCAGTCAGTGAGGGCTTTGCCTTTTATTTATATAGATATATATATATATGTATATATCCTTTCCAGCTTTGTTTTTAGCCTTTGTTTTTCTAAAAATCATTCTCTCTCCCTATCTTGTCTCTAATTTTTCAAAAAACTCAACCAAAGCTTGTGACTTTCTCTTGCCTTCTTTGCCTTCTTGTCTGTCTGCTTATTCATTTTTCTATCAAACTCTGATTGGTAACATTTTTTCTTTGTGTCTTCTTTGTCCCATCTTAGCATTTATTACATCCTGCACTTCTCTGTCCTACCACCTTGTCTTTGTCTCCAGATGAGCTCCTTCCTGTCGTCCTACCTAACGCCTCCTCTTAATACAAGTTTGCTATTCTTCTGACACTATTCCTGCACATTCTCAAATAACTGCATTTCATTTAAAACTTTTTCCCTAAACCTGTTATTAAGTGCTGCTTCTTTTAATCTCCACCACTGTATCCTTGGTACTGCTTTCTCTGGTTTTATTTGCCTGCTGATTCTGATCTCCCAGTCTATCAACACCACTTTATGCTGCAGTGTCACACTTCCCCATTTATGAACTTATAATTCTTTACCTCTTCCAAATGATGAGATCTACACATTAGTACATCTTTTTGGTTTTCCCTTCCTCCACTACTGCAAGCCACAACCTGATTTAGTTTCTTTTCAAAAAAAATGTACTACCTATGACCAAATCAAATGCCATGGCAAAATCTACTATCCTGTCCCCTTCTCCATTTCTCTACTCTACACCCCATCTTCCATGTACCCTCTTTTTCACCTCTCTGTTATTTCCTAAATGGCAATTTAAATCACCCCCAACAATCACCTTTTCTCCCTCCTGTATTTCTTGAATCTCCTAATCCATTTGTGCCCAGAAAACATCCTTCTGCTCTTCCTTACAGTCCATTTGAGGAGTATATGTACAAATGACATTAACGACAAGAACAAGCTTAACATTCATTACCCTATCACTCCCCCTATTCACTCTGGCAGGACTATCTTCTAGTTCTTTCGAATACTACTAACCCTACAAAGTTTCTTTCTTGCTCATTTGTACAACTGTACAACTACTTAAAGCCGCCTCCTAATTATCTTTCCTTAATCCCATTCCTTCCAGTTTCCTGCACACAACACTCCCACTTACTTCCTTTCCATCAAATCTTCAGTTCTCAGTTGTTATCTCAACATTAAGTGTCCCGACTCTTACTTTTAACTTTACCCTTTTCTTGACCATCCTTGTCATCGTCGTGTTCTGCTTCTTCTTGACTAACTTCTTTAGCCAAGCCTGCCATTGGCCAACAGGGGTTAGGTGAAGTCCCTGCACATTGTCTATGGGAAATGCTCTAGACTTTTCGGAAGCTGACTGGATTGATTCCTTCACTAATGTTTTGGCTAAAGTTCTACACCCAGATGCCCTTCCAGACACTAAACCTCTCTATTTATCCGGGCTTGGGGCTGCCACCAAGTTGGGGTGGTTTGTCCCATTTGCAGCTAGATTTTTGTGGCTGCATGGGGTTAGTATTTTTACTTCATCGTCTTCTTCTGCTTCTTCTTGACTAACCTCTTTAGCCAAGCCTGCCATTGGCCAACAGGGGTTAGGTGAAGTCCCTGCACATTGTCTATGGGAAATACCCTAGACTTTTCGGAAGCTGGCTGGATTGATTCCTTCACTAATGTTTTGGCTAAAGTTCTACATCCAGATGCCCTTCCAGACACTAAACCTCTCTATTTATCCGGGCTTGGGGCTGGCACCAAGTTGGGGTGGTTTGTCCCACTTGCGGCTAGATTTTTGTGGCTACATGTGGTTAGTATTTTTACTTGTGTACCAAGAACTAAATGCATTCTTCAACACAGTTTAGTTTGTTTTGATCTAGTTCGGTGTAATGGCATTCGTGACACTCAATATGCATCAAATATGGTATGTGTGTTGTCTTGTATAAATGTAACGCAAAAGCATACATTAACATTTATTTTCAGGACCCTCTGCTATACATTTAACTTTAAGATTCCCTAATAATGCCTCGCTAAGGATTTGTTTTTTTCTGTCTTTCAGATTTTTGTGTAGCTTAATTATCTGTTGTGATCATAATCTGATATTGCAGGATCATCTGTAATTTTAGTGTGAAAAAGAAATCTCTGTCTATATATAAAATAAAGTCTGAAGCTGTTCTTTTTTCAGATCAGTAACGTCTTCATGAGAAATAAAGGATATTTTATAGAGTTTCATGTATATTTTACTGCTTGTGCTCTTATTCATATACGTACTATATACGAATCAATGAATCAATTGTACAATCACCATTGATCATCATCTGGCCACCTTGCAGAGAAGTGGCATTTGCTTAAGCTATCTGCAGTGATTAATTGCAAGACACTCAGAAAACTATATTTGACAACAGTATGTTCAGACAACACATGACCCATATTTTATGAAACTATTATCGAGAGAATAGGAGTTGTCTTCTTTATCATTACCTTCTCTAATAAAAGTTGAAGTAAATGACGGTCATCTACCTACTTTCTTTGTAGGGAACACTACTAGCTTCCATCAAAGGTGTTTTTTTTTTTTTTGTGTATACTTGTACTAGTAAATCTGTCTAATGCACTTCCATGACATAGAGAAAGTGTGTTTATGACTAACTTTGGATGATGTCCATCTTCAAAAATTGTAAATATGTTGTATAAATTACAGTTTAATTCTGAGCAAAAAGAAAGCCAGTCATATTTCTGGTGTATGATATTTTTTGCTTCTCATTTTTACATATCATATCCTGATTTTTGCTGGGTGAATACAGCATTCTATTAAAATTGCTCACTCTCTTTAACAATTTGGAAGAAGAATACTGTTAGGAATAAATTATAAGACTTTTTTTTTTTTTTTTTTTTTTTTACACTTTAGGACCCCTGCTCCTGGAATGGAAACTCATATTCCTGTTTTATTTCTTGATCTCAGTGGTAAGTAAAACAAAAATCTGAGTTTTTCACAGATGTAATAAAAACTAAATTTACAGCACTGAAGAAAACTACATAATACCTGGATAAAAGAACTTTATAATTTGTCCATGAAAATGGGACAAGACATTTTTGCTCATACTTAACTTATGTGCATTATTCATCAAAGTGATGGCCTTCGTAATGTACTAGAAGTATATTAAAATGACAGATCCTTCATGTTATGCCTGCGGTAGAAATTGGCAATACTCAAGCGCAATGTTTAACAGGAACAAGAGATAAAGGAAGATTTAATTTCAGACATCAGACAATGGTTCATTACCAAAAAATCAGTTCTAACAAAATTGTCAAGCACTATCGAGAAAATCACAAAGCAAAAGCCAAATCTCATATACTTTAAAACACACACACATTAATTTATGGACAAATTTGAACTCCTTAATATCTTTAATACCATGTATAATATGTAATACCATACCTGCAGTCACAAGGTATCAATGGGAAGCACCTCCAAAAGAAAAAAAAAAAAAACACTAAAAGCAGTGATGATCATGAACAAAAACTGTCACCAAAATGACATTTTAAAAAGCTAACAATGGTAAAACAAACAGAGAAAGGCACATATTCAGCACAAAAGAGCATGTATCCAAAATGGAAAATCCTAACACTGCATAATCACAATGTCGCTGAATTCAAAATTCTTACTTATTTTTAAAGTATATACTGTATGACTACTATAGGAAATAATCTTCCTATATAGGAAACTCAGTAAACCAGGCCAAAACTAAGGAATGTTTAAAAGTGGAAAGTGCTGCATAAGAGTTTATGAACCTCAATTGATATTCCTTAATTGTTAAGTTCTGCTATAATATGATGGCTTTTTTATAATCATGAACTGAACTAAACACATTGAGAATATGGATAATTAGATGACTAAACAATTATTATGAATACTTGATATTTAAACAAGGCTTGTTCTTAATTTTCTAAAGGAGCTTAAGTACACTTTGAATGTATTATTTAAATAAGCTGATACTTGCAGAGAAAATATACAGTACATGAAATGCAAGAATCATTAGCTTGGCCATTTAAATAATCATAATTTATCACTAAATTATACAGTATCAAGAGAACCAATAAAAAGAACTAAGTACTGTCACAGAGCAGGCCTTCATTTTTTTTAAAAGGTCTAAGAACCCTAGTAAATCTGATTTTATACATGTTGGTATAATGAACCAAGATGTGCCTTTTTCATTTTTGCGTTCATAAGGACAAAATGCCACATAACCACCTTTACCTGTTTTCATTGTTGTTTATTAGTCTGGCAGACTTATAAACTTATTGTAACTGATTTACTTTAATTTTCTAAAATATTAGTTTACATTTTATTAATAACACAAATATTTTCTAAATAGGTCTAAAAATTAAGTCTAAAATAAGTCTAAAAATTAAGTTTTGTCCAAAACTTTTGCCAAACTCAGTTTAGTCTGGCAAAAATCTAGCAGATTTATTTCTTTGTAAATGCCTCTGCCTGTACTCCGCGTTATGGTGCATGATACTGAAAATGCAGACAGACTTCTTACAGTACGGGCAAGATCGTCATTTGAACAAGTTTTTTTTTTTCAATCTTGCCCATAATGAGCTCTGATAATTTTGTGACTGACTCAGCTCTGGTGGTGGGGAGGATGGGATTGCAAGGCTGCTTGCTATTTGTGTTGATCGACACATTTTCTAAACAAAAGATGCTGATGGCGAGGTGCGAATGAATTTAAGGTGGCCCAAGATTACGAGTTTTTTCATAGGCTTCAGGGTTTCTAGTAAACTGATTTTTCAGAGAATGGAAGAACGGAAAGAAATGTAGTATTTTACTGAATTCTTGCATCTGCACTACTGAAATATTGTGTCATCTTCATCCATTTGTGCAATGCAGACAAAAATTGAAAGCATTTCTTTTGTCTATGTAAAATTTAGCAACAATTTATCAAAGATAATGTGAGACACCTAATGTCAACCATAGGAAACATAACCAGTGGATTGATGCAGCAGCTGCAGTCCTAAGAGTGTTATGCAGTATATAATGATAGTAAAATAGGAGTTTAGTTTCTGAATAACGCCTTCAAAGTATTGCTTATACTTTGCATATACTGTATGCATATTCCGCCACAATAGAGGACAATCTGGCAACCTGCTCTTGCAGCAAAACAACTCAGTAAACAAACTCCCCCAAGGAATGTTTCGCGAGTCCCCATCCAGTCATCCTGAAAAATGTCCAATACTCTGCGTGGTCACTGGCCAAATAACAGCTTGAAAGGGCTCATCCCAATGGACTCTTGTGGGGCCTCCTGAACAGCAAACAGGAGGAAAAGTGCCAGGAAGTTAGATGGTCATGGGCTACACGCCGAATCATCTGTTTTAGGGTTTTATTAAATCATTCAGTCAGGCCATTCGCTTGCGGATGATAAACCGTGGAGTGTTAACTGTTTAATTCTGAAACTTGTGCATAGCTGCTTCATGATGCAAGACATAAAGGGTGTGCCCTGATCAGTGAGAATCTCACGAGGGATACCAATATGTGTGAACATATCCGAAAGTGCTTTTGCAATAGTTCAGGCGTCCACCCCTTCACAGCACTGCTACTTCTGGATATTCTGCGGCCTAATCAATTATCACAAGCATATACAGAAAGCCATTTTTGCTCTTTGGAACCAGGCCAACAATATCTAATCCCACCCCCTTAAAGGGGATTTCTAAAATAGGCATCGGTACCGGGGGCACCCTGGAGGGTCTGTGAGCATAAACTATTTGACAGTCGGGACAGGCATTAAAAAATCGTTCCACATCCTGGCCCATATGCACTCAATAAAAGTGTTTTGAAATGCGTTCCCTCATCTATTCCATGCCAAGGTGACCCCCCAAAACATGACTGTGAGCAATTTTTAAAACCTTCTCCCTATGCTCACTTGGTACTACCATCCTTAAGTAAAAAATGTGGTGTTTTAAAATTTGGGTCCTCTCTCTCCAGATGGTCATTTACAATGTGGGCATGTCTGAATGCAAAATTCAAGTTATTATCTGTTCGTTGTTGGTGAGCAAATTCTGTCTGGATGCCAGTCTCTGCTTCCTCCGTGTTTGATGCAGAAACACCCTCGCCTCCCACTGCTATTTCGTTTTCGTCTGTGTCCATATTGAGGTCTGGTCTGTGGAGGCTGTTGGTGCATGTGATGGCACAGAAAAGTTTGCCAGCTGTTTGCTCCAGTTCAATTTCAAATCCATTTCCTTGACTGACATTGTCTGCGGCGAGCCTCTGTCTGTCTAATACGAGGTTAGCTGTTCTGCAGGTGGCCAAGACATGTGGGAAAAGGGCATTCCTTTTTCCTATTAGGAATGGCCAGGGTGAGGTGTCTGATATGGCAGTCCAAACCTTAACGTTCTTCCCTTTAAATTTTGCGGGGGAGGCGTAATAATGTCTTGTATGTTTTAATGTCCCCATGGACTCAGCAGATGTTCACTTTGTCTGTGGCCTTATAAGGTGTCTGCCAGAGCAAGTCACAGTGGACTTTGCAGAGGTCACTACCAGAGACCAATAGGACCGAGAATTCCCATCTGGCCGACTTAATAGAGACCTTATAGTCTTGTGTGTTTTAATGTTCCCATGGACGCAGTGGATGTTCACTTTTTCTGTGGCCTTATAAGGGTTCTGCCAGAGCAAGTCATGATGGGCTACGCAGAGGTCACTACTAGAGTCTAATAGTACCAAGAATTCCTGTCCTGCAAATGTAATAGGGACCTTAAAATTTACCTCCTTTAACATCCTGGGGGAAACTTGCGAGCCGTATACCTGGGCCACACCAATAGCCATTGATTGCGAAGATGATTGCGCCTGACTCACTCAGTGGTCTATCAGTTTACAGGCGTTTGTTTCTGATGTTCGCCACCGTTCAGGGGCTGCACACACAAGTGCGGACGTTCTGTGACTGAGCCCGGCTTGGATGGTTGCTTTGCCCATGCTGGTGTGGACAATGCTGAGTGGGGAGATGTAAGGTTTCTAAACTCTTTGGGGCACCCCCCTATGGGATGACACGCCAAAGAGTGCCCTGAAGCATGATCGCCACGTCTGTGGAAGACAATATATCGGTTGCAGGGGCAACCGCAGGCTCCCAGCGCTGTAGCTGCTCTCCGCAAATACAAATCCTAAAAGATTACATTCGCGCTATGAGCACTTGCTGTCAATGGATGCTGCAAGCATTATTGTAAATGCAGGGAACAGTATTACTTGGCCATTAACCTGATCACTACCTTGCCTGATTGCTGTGTCTGTATATAGGAGAGTAGTAGATCCTGCTACAACAAATAACCGTGATGTTCCTGTTTCAAATTGAATGAAGCTGGTTTTGCTAAAGTACTGAGAATCAGCCTCGTGTTTTGGGGTGCAAGACAGGGGCTCCTATTAACTTTCTGTTGATTGACATTTGAGCTTGGGTTTGTAACTCATTGACAGGAACATGTAAATTGAATGATTTTTTTTTTTTACTTTGGTTATATTCTTGAATAAAAGTGCATGTGTTTATTTAATATTTCACATCATTATTAGTATAACATGCAAAACGTTTCTGCTTTTGGTATGTGTTTAGCATTTCTTGCCTCACATTTATTTCCTTTCATCCTACACTTAACCAGATCTTTGTAAACACGGAACACACATGAAATGCATGTATTCGAAATAACGATATACTGTATTATTTACCCTATACAACTCCAGGCACATTACACGCAGATAAGTAGCCTTGGCTTGAGCTGGGAGAAATTTTCCCCGTGTTGAGCTCCATCAAAAGAGGGGAAGGGAAAACAAGCTGCTTACTGCTTTTGCTAATCGACACATTTACCAAACAAAAGATGCTGATGAAGAGGTGCGAATGAATTTAAGGTGGGCCGGGATTATGAATTTGTTCGTAGGCTTCAGGGATTCTAGTGTTAAACACACTTCAGCTAGTCTACTTATGTGTCTTCTCAATACATTGGTACCCCTCTCTCATTTTTTGCCTGTTTGCATATATAAGTTCATGCAACCATATTGTAAATACTCATCTTTTTTTTTTTTTTTCTTTTACTTTGTTAGAGGGTGACTTGAGATCACAAGAAAACTTGGAAGAACATGATACAGCTGCCTGGAATTCAACTTTGGCTGGAGAAATTAAAGAGGATTTTTTTGAGCTGCAGATTGTAAAAAATTATGATGGAGAAGTGAGGAAATTGCTCTTTATCTTATGTCTGTTTTTTCTTCATATTCAGTTTAATATGCATGAGGTTAAGAAAGTGAAACTTCAATCTTCTATATTTGAATATACATAAACATTATTTTCTTAAAGGTTTGGCTTGTAGAATACAATGAGTTAGCCTTGGATATGATGCCAAATCAGAAAAATTCAGTAGCCATATTTTCTTTCTTAAATATAAATGTCTACTCCTCTTAAACGTACTATTAGTATTTTTTATTTGCATCAATAATGCAACAAAATATGCCAGTTGCCCTACAATCCATATTTATAGATGTACCCTACCCACAAAGCTAACTTAAACTTGCCAGCTTTAAATTACAAAAAACTTCATGAAAAATATAAAACAAAAGTGCACCCAATGATTAACATAAACATATATGACAATATAAAATATGTTAACACTATAACTGAGATATGACAAGTTGATAAGGAGGAGAGGAAAACATACATACATACAGCACTTCATTTAAGAGTATTCCTAGTGAAAATAAATCACGGCATTCTGACATATCAGAAGTACATAATAAACAGTCCATTGAGAAAAAGATGCTCATTCAGTACTTCTGGTATAACTGAACTACCGAGTAAATATAAACAGAAATTCTCCTGACTCGCCAAACTAAAACAAAATTGTACAGTACAAAAGAGGCATTAGAGTTCATTAGCTTTATTTATTACTGCTCCATTTACAAATATGATGTTTTTAAAATAAAACATAAAATAGCGTGTGTTAAAACAGTGAAACACTATGCAGTAATTTTACTTAGGGTTACGTGGGCCAGTACCTGTCTTAACAGCACTAGATGCAAGGTAGGAAATGGGCAACTAGTATCCATGTACATTGCAGGGACCGCTCACAATCGTGTAGACCCATTTGGAACTATAGATAGAATTCCACAAAGGGAGAAGATGAGTCACATATCTTAAAATAGTTTTTTATCCCTAGGCTTTTGACTTCTACCAGGAATAATCATTAGAAGAAGATGATTAGAATTACAGGAATCCAAGGCTTTAAATAGTAAATAAGGAAGGGAGGGTAGGTGGAGAGAGGGATTGATGAGGTGGGGTTTGGAGGGTGTTGGTCATAAAATCTTATTTATATGTGCACGTTCTTCTTTTCAAGTCTGCATATGATGGGTTCCTTTTGAAATGTCTGTTAATGGCATTTTCATTGGATAGCCACTTTTCAGCCAGTTCTCTGGCACTTTTAGTATTAGCCTTGAATTTACTGGCACCCAGTTCCATTTAAATGTGTGTCCGGTCAAACTTGTATGTATGAAAATGTGTGTTTGTTGCTTTTCTAGATTAAATCTGAAGCTTCTTGGGATTCAGCAGTACACAGCTGCCCACAGCTAAGTCGTGGGACTGCAACAGACCAGCATGTCTATCTAATAGTGAAAGCAGTTGTCCAACTAAGCCATCCCGCAAATAAGAAACTTCTTTTACGAAAGCGAATCTGTGTGAATGTCACTGGCAAACAGGTAAGAAGATTTTTCCTGACAGAAAGCAAAATTTTGTTCTATGTTTGATTTATATTTCTGTGTAAAGTATATTATTTGTGAATAGTGTCACCAACCAGTAGAGAAAAAAATAACACCAACTTAAAAACAAATGAAAAGGGGGAAAAATACTTCATATATACATCATCTCCAGCATTTTTATTTCACTTATGCTGATATGGGTCACAGTAGCAACTCACTGTGGTAGCCTGAACAAGCCACTCTATCTTCAACAACGTCTTCTAATCCCAGATGGCCCCAGGCCAGTTGAATGATTTAATTCCTCATGTGTGACTTGTGTCTGCTCTGGGTGGTCTTTTGGTGCATCATGCCTTGAACACATTATAAAAGAGGCACCTTGCAGGCATTTTAACTGCATGCTCAAACCACCTCAACTTGCTCCTGTTAATCAGGTTTTTTTATTTTTTTTCAGCTTTTCTACTTCAAGGTTCACATGTATTTCTGAGTTCCTCATATTGTCACAAAGTATGAGCTCGGTAGCATAATTTTGGCTATATGACCTTGCAATCTTATGATTTCAATTACTACCCTGCACTTATATTAAAATGATTTGGTTACTATAAACATCTTTCCAGGTAACTGGTAAACTTGTTGAAATCTGTACCTTCGCCTCAAAATCCCCATTGTAAATATTGTGCTTTCTTTCCTATCGGTTCCTTTAGTCACTTCAATTAAATAGCTGGATATAGACACATTTCCTTTACTATTAAATATGACTACTTCAAACTAAAGGCAGATCTTCAGTAGAAGTGACACAAAACTCCTGGTCATCATTTAGAGAAAGTTTGCCAAATATACAAATTATTCACTGCCTTAATTTAATTGGCTCAATGCTTCCAGCTTCCTCACTCATTGGGTGCTGGCCCTTTGTTAGGTTAAGGTCATCTAAGTTCCAGTGGAACAGCAGAAAAGCTTACAGTATGTTCAACCTTGTACCCTGAATATAAGCAGGGGTAGAATGGGGTATCTCTGGCAAATCTTGAATTATACAATTAAATTTACATCCATTGGGGCATTACATGATTCCCCAACCCCAGCCCCCAACATTATGGTGCCCTGAAATGGGGGCGAGTGGGGCGGCCATATATAAGAAGTGTTGTAATTTCTACATGTTGTGACCAAAATGTATGCAAATGAGTGTGTACTTTAATCATGTCGAAATTGTTTGATTTGTAATTTTGAACTGTGAAGCAGTGGGGTAAATACCTTCCTTTTATTTGGAATCAAAACAATATAATGGAACAAAGCCCAATTAGACTAATAAGAATGATATAACAAATACAATAATATGCTTCACAAACAATAAAAAAGTAGTGCAGTCTACCATTTTTCTTTAAGACTTTTGCTGTTGCTAAATATTTAAAACAATTAGCTTATTTAAACTGGGTATCCTTTCCCACTATACAGTGGATTCTTGAAAGTATTCACGTCCCTTCACTTTGTGCATACTGCATTGTGTTGTAGATTTAATTTAAAATTAATAAATTTGCCATTTTTCCCCATTATTTTACCCCCAGAAAATGGTAGTGATGGAAAAACCTGTAAGAAGGACAGTCATCTCAGCAGTACTCCATCAATCAGTCATTTATGATGGACTGGATAGTTCAAAGCCACTTCTGAGTTTATGGTATATGGCATTTTAAAGGATTAGTCAGGAGGGTTGCCATTTTCCCCATTAATTTACCATCAGTAAACCATATTGACAAGGAGAAAACGTTTTCAATAAAAAATGCAAACTTATTAGATAATCAGAAACTGGAATTATATGGAATTATATTGCTGTGGCACTCCAGATTGTTTTCAGGTGCACCCTTATTGCTTTAATTAATGTGCCTATAACTTAATTAGATCCACTTGTGGTAAATTTTATTGATTGGACATAATTTAGAAACACACACACCTATGTATATAAGGTCCCACAATTCACACTGCACGTTAGGATGAAAACCAGGCAATGAATTCCAAGGACCTCTCTGTTGTATTTCATAGTAAACTTATTGTAAGGTATAAATCAGGGCAAGGGTATAAAACCATTTCTAAAGTTTGTGTGTTCCCAGGGCCACAGTGACCTCAATAATTGAGAAATGGAAGAATTAAATCACCAGTACTCATCCTAGAGTTAACTGTTAGGGCAAACTGAGTATCTGGGCAAGAAGGGCCTTGGTCAGATAGATGACCAAGAACCAAATAGTCACTCTAACAGAGCTTCAGAAAATGGTAGAGATGAAAAAACCTGTCAGAAGGAGAGTCATCTCAGCAGCGCTCCATCAATCAGTCATTTATGATGAACTGGATAGTTCAAAGCCACTTCTGAGTTTATGGTATATGGTATTTTAAAGGATTAGTCAGGAGGGTGATCAAGACCCCAGTGGTCTCTCAAACAGAGCCTTAGAAGTCATTTTCTGAGATGGGAGAACCTGTTGGAAGGATGACCATCTCAGCAGCACTGCATCAGTTGGGCTTTTATGCTAGAGTAGCAAGACAAGCCACAGTTAATTAGAAAGGCTTATAACTACCATTTTAGAGTTTGCCAAACAGCATTTAAAGGACTCTGAGAGCATGAGGAAAAAATATTTTCTGGTGTGATAAGACAAAAATTGTATTCTTTGGGAAGAACTCCAAGCACTATACTGTGGTGATGACCATGCTCTGTTCACTATCTGCCTGTGTTATTCTGACAGTGAATCAGGTTGGTCACAGCACATGGTGCTTCTCTTTAGCAGGGAGAGGGAACTGGTAAGAATTTGAGGTAAGCATGCAACCAAATACAGAGATATTCTTGAAAAAAAAACCTGCTCCTGAAGAGCATGCTACCTCAGACTGAGGTAAAGGTTCATCTTTCAGCGTGATAATGACCTCAACCATACAGCCAAGACAATGCTGGATGGGCTTGAGTGGCCCAGCCAAACCCCATATTTAAACCCCATAGAGCATGTGTGGAGAGCCCTGAAGTTGGTAATTACAGATGCTTCCTATCCAGTCTAATGGAGCTTGAGAGGATCTGCCAAAAAGAATAAGTTGCCTAAATCCAAGTTTGCAAAGCTTGTAGACACTTATCCAAGAAGACTAGAAGCTGCAATTGCTGCCAAAGTGGTTTCTACAAAGTAGTTTAATTGAGGGTCATAGTATTTGTATGAGTGATAAAGTTCAGTTTTTTATTTTTAATAAATTTGCCAAACTTTCTGAAAAAATGTGTTTAGTTTGTCGTTATGGGTTAATAGGTGTAGGTTATTGGACAAAAATGGAAAATGTATTCGTTTAAAATTAAATCTACTACACAATACAGTGTGCAGACAGAGAAGATTGACTATATACGTATACCCCTCATTTCTTGCTCTTCTATAATATTTTAATTGTTTCAAAATAAAATATGCTTTTTGCTGTCTTATTATGATTACCTTTGAAGGCAACACTATTTATTCTATTTACATACTTGGGAACAACTTAAGCTAGATAGATGAATTGATAGATAGATATATTTTTTTTTTTTTTTTTTTTAAACAACCTTTATTGTGAACATAAGAAACATCAACATAACAATATACACCGTCAAATGACAAAAAAAACTAATTTCAGAATAAATAAAAGAGCCATACATCAGACCCCCACTACTCCCCCTTTACACTCCTCCTACTCCACACATTAATAAGAAAATTAAAAGATAAAAAATTATTATAACACAAAGACCACCATTACTCCCCCTTTACACTCCTCCTACTCCACACATAAAGTTACAGAATTTCCATAATAAATAATAATAGATAGATAGATACATACTTTATTAATCCCCAAGGGGAAATTCACAAATATTACCTTCCACCATTAACTCTTCAATTTCATTAATCGTGCTTTTTTCTGTATTTTATCCCACAATCTACCAATTTGTGTTATCTCTCCTACTAGTTTAATAAGTAATAGTCAATAGTTTTTTTAGCATCTTTAACCTTTATTCCATTTTGTGGTATTTTTTTCCCACCTGCCCCACAATACACTCTCACACATTCTACTTTTCATGTAAGTATCTGCCGAAGAACGCCTTAAGTTGTCGCTCCCCTTCATAAACGAAATCCTTCCTGAGATGGCAAGCCTGGGATGCAAACATGGGACATTAAAATTACAGTCTAATTCAACCACTAAAGCTAATAGACAACTTCAATTAGACATAAGCTTAAGCTTTTTCCTTCTTCCATAAGTCTTGGAATGTTTTCAATACATTCATCTTTCATTGTCTCCCAAAATGTCTAAAATGCAGTAAGTACACTATCCTATCCTGATGCTTTTCACACATTTTACTTGGCATTTTAACTCTGCCAGTGTCAATTATTTACAGATTGTTTCACTGCTTCTTATGTACTTTAATTATCTATTTGACTCCTTACCTTAGTATTTTTATTCAACAAAGTTAAATGCTTAGGTTAGATATAGATAAATACTAGCTCTTTTGATACACGTTCATTCTTGCACCAGAATGGTCCTAGCAGTTCTACCATAGTACATAGCCCATTTCGTTATTTAGTGCCTGGTAAATTAAGTTAACTTGTAAATACACGTGAAATATTGCCTGGCCCACAATAGCTCCTGCTCATTTCAGTTATCAAAAGTGATGGTGCAGGTTATGAATGCAAGTTATACTCAACAGGTCATGATCATATTTACCATTTATTTTATCATCAGAACACTTGTGACATGTGAAAGGTACTGATTAACCTTTTAGGTTCTTATCTTATTGAGACTGAGGAAGAAATTTAAAACAACATATACAACTGTTACCTGTAACCTTCCTCTCTGTTTTACCAAGCATTTTCAACCCTAGGGACCTCAATGGCAAGTTCCTTATTGAATGGGGCTTTTTACTTTGGATCCTTTACTTCAACCAGTTCACCACTAATAAAGGGCTTCACAAAAATGTCTTCTTGTACCCTTAAGGAGCCACAGTTAGACAAGGAATGTACAATCCAGCTTCTTGGCTTTGTCAATAGAAGTCAAACAGAGACTTGGTTTATTAAACTTTCACTTAAAAATTATATTTCTTTGCACTAAAACCAATAGCAGTAAATGTAAACAATCCAAAGAATAATAAAATTGTGGGTTCGTGTAGATTTCATTCATGACAAATCCCAGATGGCTTCTTTTTCTTTAGATGCAAATTATATATACGTAATCAAAAATGAAAAGAAAAAGATTTCTTGACAGAGACAGAACTCTTTTTCCCAAGTGTCTAACAGCTAAGTGAGTGCCCTGTTTAAGTGTCCATTTCAGTTTTTACAAAGCAACTGAGTTGAGAGCTCCGTGCAAGTGTCCATTGTTTACGAGGCAGTAACTAAGCTGATCTCATTATAAAAGTGGCTGTTTTCAAATACTTGTTCAGAGTGAAATGAAAATTATCTAATTAAAGGCAGCCACTTTTCCCTTCCTTCTTGCAGAAACAAAACACCTGGCTTTCTTGTATTTATTTCCTTTAGAGAAAGTGACACTATTCTTATAGTTTTCTTTAAACACACATAAAATGCTAGAGAATCACTATCACTAAGCTGAAGGTTTTTTACTATAGGAATAAAAAGGTGACCAATCTAACCAAGCAAAATACACAAAATATTGCATTGTCTTTCAGTTTTCTAAGAATGCACTGCTCATCTGTTCAACTTGACAAGACTTTCAGGCTAAGGCCCATCTCTTGAAATCTGTCAGCTGAAATGATTGAGGTATCCCCTAAACGCCAGTGTAAAATAAATTTGTTCTCTTCTAATATGTTACAATTGGGCACTGGTTAAGAAAGCACAAAGCTTTAATTACTGCAGCTTTGAAAAAAAATGAGTTTCCCTGTGCCTGCTGCAAAAGTCTTGCTCACTGTATTGTGTACATTTAACATTTCTCCATATATGTTGTCTGTGTTAATTTGTTTTTTTACTTGCAATTGTAAGTCTCTACATTTTAATTGTTCCATTTTAGAGTTTTACACAAAGCTTCCTCCGAATGATTTCTCAACGAAGTACCATCTCAGGCTGTGGTGTGACTTTTGAGCTTGTTTCCAACATTCCAGAGGTAATCAGAATTGTATTCACAGCAGCAATATTTGCATTGTGTATTATTTCATTAAGTTTTTTTAATATAAATAAGCTGGAATTATGTGACGCCTAAAGATACTGTATTCACAGAGTAAAACATTAGTTTTAGTTAAATATGAGCCTTCATAAGATTCTAGAGCACTGACAAACAATTTTGATGAGTTAAACAATGTACTTAAGTTTTTCCCCCTCCATTAGGAAAATAAAGCCTATGATGATGGTGAGATGCTTGCTCAGCTGGCAACTAAATCTGAACAATCAAATTCTGCTGACACGGAGGCAGCTTTAGAGAAGTACCTACGTAGTGTACTTTCAGTCGAAAACATTTTGACATTGGACAGGCTACGACAGGTAAGTTTACAAAGAAATGACATTTCTAATATCTGTATGTGTGTATGGAATGCAGATTAACTGAATTACATATTTTAAGAGACAGCATACTCCTTAAATCTTGGAATGAAAAGTGCCATTTTCACCTGTCAAAGTTTAAAGGGTGGGCTCTCGAAAGTGCTGTAACAGCAAGGACAATTTATTTGCTTTTCCTATACTCTGAACACATTTGGGTTTGGAATCAAGAGATGAATATGAGGCAAGAGTATGGTCTTTCAGCTTTTATTTCCTATTATTAACATCTAGATGTCTTATTCAACATACAGTATAACATTGCACCTTTTGTAAAATACCACCAAATTTTTAAGCAAACAAAAGCATAGGAACATTTGGTGTTTCTTGGTACTCAGATTTGTCTTGTTATATTGATTGATTAAACGATAAATTGCTCTGAAAGTGAACTCTTGGTTTTAGCCGTGTTGTTATAAAGAATAAGCCAACATGAAGACCAGAGACAGTCTATGGGCGAAATGCAAAATAATTCTGAAGCAGTGAAAAGAGGGAAAACCAATCAGAAGCATTGTGTGAACATTGGGTAAAGCCAATACAATAATTTGAAATGTTCTGAAAAGGTAGGAAACCACTGATGTACTGAACAATAGATATTGAACAGGGCAATCAAGGAAAACAACAGTTTATGACAGAAACATTGTGACAGCTGTGAAGAAAATCATAAAAACAATTTGTGATATCACCAACAACCTTCACAGGACACAGGTGAGGGTATCACAATCCACCATTCGAAGAAGATTTGAAGAGAAGAAATATACAGTCTATAGTACAAGATGCAAACCAATCATCAGTAATTAGACTGGAATTCCCAAAGAAAAGTATAGAAATAAGCCACAAAAGATCTGGAACAAAGCTTTTTGTACTGACAGATGTGATTGAAGAGCCAAAGTGCAGATGAAGACAAGATTTGTTCATTATCCAAAACATACAAGCTCATCTATCAAACTCGGTGGAGGTAGTTTCATGACAGTCTTGTTAATCTTTACTGATGGTGTAACTCATGATCATAGCAACAGAATGAATTCAGAAGTCTACAGAAACATTTTGTCTGTCAGAGAAATGCATTCAAACTAATTGGGATGAACTTCACCATTCAATAAGACGATAATCCTAAACATACTCCCTAATAAACATATATATATATATATATATCTCAAAAATCCAAAGTCTGTCTGTGTGTCTGTATGTCTGTTCGGTCTTCACAAGAGAACTACTTAACGGATTTAGATTAATTTTTTTTCTATAATTTGCTTAAACATTCCAGTTGATTTTGCAACTTCTCTCATGTATCATATTTCGCTTGCGGTACAGATTTATTTGCATGAATCCAAGAGACATGCAGTGGGCCGAAGGGAGGGGGACGGGGACCTCCTCACTCACGCACCAGCTTCAGGATGTGTACCTTACCTCCACTTAGCTAGCGAATGAGAGAAATACTTAACAAATTTAGATTGGATTTTTTTTCTATAATTTGCTTCAACATTCCAGTTGATTTTGCAACTTCTCTCATCATGCTTAAGAATCATAATTTGCTTGCAGGAGCGATATAGTCGTACTAATCTGAGACAGAGGCTGCGGTCCGAGGGGAGGAGGAAGCGTCACGTCAGGAGTAGGGAGCTGGCAGGGCCCTCCTCACTGTTCTGTTTCACTACTATATTGGCAGGGCCACCGGTAGTAAAAAATAAAAACATTTATTTTATAACACATTATATTATTTATACTCGTGCATCATTTTGTAGTTATTTATTTATTTCCACATTTCACAATACATTTATTTTATTTGATGCAAAATATTCCTAAGTGTTACATTATATCTCTGAGTTGTTATCAGGTCATGTCCTGTCAGGGTTCAACACATTATCTTATTAACAATAGAATCCCTGAAGCTTAGGTCTTTTTTTTTTTTTTTTGTCCCTGACCTCCTTAAATTTTTCTGACATACACCAAGAAGCTCTGTAACATTTGCCTTGTTCTGGACTTGTACTACTAATGCTTAAAAAAAAATACTTGTTTAAAATATTCGTAATTGTCACAACAATCAATAAAATACACAAGTGTTAACTTATAAACATAGTGGGAGGGCAAACAGATATAGGCTGCAACATATATAAATCAAAACTACCAACAATAATAATAATAATAATACTTGGACTGGTGTAACATGGGAGGGACAGGCACAATAAAACTCAGTCAACAAAGCAGCATAGTTAGCGCTGTAGGCTTTGACTGCATTGCTAAAGGAGGATTTAATTCAAAATATACGGTGACATTGTTTATTGATTGGATGGAAGGAGTACCTTATTTGAATAACTGTGTGGGATGAGTCAAAAAAGAATTGTAACGTTGAATTTTTATACTTCAATTTTATATAATTTTGAAATTATATTAGGCCGCTCTGTAAGTTATTTCAGGGACCTGTATTAGTTTACAAGTTCCTGGAGGTAATGCAGTAAGATTATGATAATTTTTTCGTTATCACTTTAAGTTATCTGTTGTGCTGGTGAGTTAAATAAAATGCTGCTCACATTTTTCAAATATTGTGCAAAGTAATGCATTTTCACTTCTGTGACATGGATCGTGTATTTATGGGAAAGTAGAAAGCCTGCTATTGCAGACAGTTGCTGCATGTCTGATGAAATGATGTGCCTCATGCAAGTATTTTTCTTAGAGAACTTTGCAGAGTGGCTTCTCTCTTGTGTCCACCTGTTTATACATATAAATATGCCCATAATGTCTCCAGTCTACAGCGATATCTGTTTGAACAATTACACTGAGATGATGAACTCGTAGGTATCCTCACTGTATACTATTTGAAGTCCGCGTGTAGCTCATAATCCTTTCATCCATCTTCCAAACTAGCTTAATCTTGAGCAGGGTTGTGGGGCTGCTTGGACATATCCCAATTAGCATCGAGCACAAAGTCTAGCAGTCCCTAGAATGGGTACCAGCTCATCTCACACACACACATCAGAGCAAATTTAACATCTCCAGTCCACCTAAACTGCATGTCTTTGCACTGTGGGAGGAAACTGTTGTTCATACAGGGAGATCATGCAAGCTCAATACAAACAGCAACTGGAACTTGAAATTCAGTCTTAGTTGTCAGTTAGGTTGCATATCTGATGTGTTTATCTGTAATAAATTTTGCACATTCAGGGTAAAGAGCAAGCCAGAGAGAGTGCTGCAGTTGTTTTTTTATTATTCAGTTTTATTCTCTCAGCGACGTTCACGTGGTACATTGAACTTGCCTCTTCCTCTATGAGTTGATGGCATTTATCTCCATTTTTTTCAAAAGACTTATTTTCCAAGTCCACCTTGCTCAGCCACCTCAAAATCTTGATTGGATTAAACTTGTTCAACGGTGGATGCATGTGTATGTGAAAGCGTAGGGGTGGGAAATCTTTAGACTGATTGCATTCACTTGCAAGTATTAGTAATAATACTTCACAAGTGAATGGATGGGGAGGACTTTGAAGCACAGAAAGCTAGAATGTAATGTCAGTTGGTGCACAACAAGAACAGAACATTTTCCCTATGTTTGCCCAGGTTTCTTATGGGTTCTCTGGAGTCCTCCTACAGTCCAACAACAGCAGGTTAGGTGGACTGAAATTGGCCTCTATGTGTGTGTTTTTGTGAGTGTAAGAGAGATCAACCAGGAATGCCATGGTGCCCTGTCCTTGTTCTAGCCTTGCTCAAGGTGCTTGCTAGAGAGATGACCCACTTTGCAAGACTCTTTCAGAATAATACATATGTGAGGCACGACATTTCAGAAAACACATAGCAACTGAGCTGTAGCAGAAGGCTTTTTTATGTTTAACCTTTCCCTAAAATATAGTGACCATATTTTGATTGGGGAGGCTGAGGCTGCAGTGGTTCAAGTAAATAAAATCACAGAGTTTTCAGTCTATTTAAAAATCAAATCCAGTCGCATTTTCTTTTTAGATCCAGGAAACAGATGACATACTGTATGGTTGATTCAATTTGTGTCACATAGGTAAAAGAAAAATGCTTAAGCGTAACACAAATAGAGCTAAGTGACTTTTTATTTAACCTGCCAGCTTAACAAATTACTCACAATAAAGGCATCTATCTATCTATCTAGTGTATATATATATATATATATATATATATATATACACACAGTAGAACCTCGGTTTACGACCATAATTCGTTCCAAAACTCTGGTCGTAAACTGATTTGGTCGTGAACCGAAGCAATTTCCCCCCACAGGATTGTATGTAAATACAATTAATCCGTTCCAGACCATACGAACTGTATGTAAATATATATATTTTTTATAAGTTTTTAAGCACAAATATAGTTAATTAAACCATAGAATGCACAGCGTAATAGTAAACTAAATGTAAAAACATTGAATAACACTGAGAAAACCTTGAACAACAGAGAAAACTAACACTGCAATAGTTCGCGCTATAGCGCTACCAACCGCTGGCTAAAAGCACTTTTTTAATGAGTTTTAAGCACAGGGAAAAAAAAGTACATTTGAAAAAATGCGTAATTTAATAAACCACCAAGAAAAATAACATTGCAACAATGCACGCTACGAACAGATCGCTGGAAGCAGAGGTGAAAACAAAATCAAGCCCAGTGCATTCTTTAACTGCCTTCCTACCTTAATGCGTCCAGCTCTCTCTCGCGCTGCCTGTGTGTCTGCATCTCAGGCTGCCTCTGTGTGTGTGTGTGTGTGTGTGTGTGTGTGTGTGTCGCGCGCTGTCTTGCACTGCCTCTATGTGTGTGTGTCGTGCTCTCTCTGGCGCTGCCTGTGTGTGTGTGTGTGCGTGCGCGTCTCTCTCGCGTCGCCTGTGTGTGCGCGCGTGCGTATGCGCCTTTCTTGCGCTGCCTGTGTGTGTGCGTGCTGCCTGTGTGTGTGTGTGTGTCTCGCTCTCTCTCATGCTCGCTGCACAAGAAATGCACAGGGAGTGACTGAACATGTACAAACCGAAAGGGAAACTGGCTTGTTTGTATACAGAGTGTGTGGTCATGATACGAGGCAAAAGTTTGGCGAACTTTTTGGTCGTAAACCGAGTTGTACGTGTACCGAGACATTCGTGACCCGAGGTTCCACTGTGTGTGTGTGTGTATATATATATATATATATATATATATATATATATATATATATAATTTGTTTTACCACGCAGTCCTACTGAATAACCTAATATATTACAAACGTATAATAAATTGAAATAAAATGATGTGCTTAACCTAATGTTCCTGTTTCCTTAGCTTCACATGAGTATAAGGCATACTTTCCATCCAATCAATGAACAATGTACTGTACTTTGAATCATATCAGTCTTTATTGATGCAGATGTTTAGAAGGGTTTAGGGTTTCATGTACAGTGGAACCTTGGTCTGCGAGCATAATTCGTTCCGGAAACGTGCTCGCAGTCCAAAGCACTCGTATATCAAAGTGAATTTCCCGATAAGAAATAATGGAAACTCAGATGATTTGTTCCACAACCCAAAACTATTCATATAAAAATGATTAATACAAAATATAAAGTAAAAATACATAAAACAAATTAACCTGCACTTTACCTTTAAAAAGAATCATAGCTGGTGTGAGTGAGTTTCTAAACTCTTGTGGGATTCCACCCAACGGGACGACACGCGGAAGAGCATCCCAAAGCAATCGCAGTCTCCCAGCGCTGTAGCAGTTTGCTGTAAAAGCGTATCCAAAAAGATCGCGGACATTCTATAAGCGCCTGCCGTCGATGGGTGATACAAGGAACATTATAAAGATCCCGCTACAATAAATAACCGTGCTGTTGCTGTTTCAAGCTGAATAAAGCTGGTGGTGTTAATGTACTGAGACTTAGCTTCGTGTTTTGGGGCGCAAAACGGGGACTCGCACTTCACAGCACACACGTGCGCGTGCGTACACACACACACACTCTCACAATGCTGTAGTAAACAGTATAAGCTCGTACGGATGTTGACTATATGAGTGAGGCATGCAGACTCAGATGGAGAATAGGAGAGGATTGCCCTCAAGAGAAGAGAGAGAGAGACGTGCGAGCGAGATAAGGGGAGAGAGAGACGAGCGAGATAAGGAGAGAGAGAGAGACACACACACACGAGAGAGAAGAACCATCAGCTCAGTTGTGATCACATGACGCTCAGCAGACAAAGTGTATCCATACTACTCGTATTGCAAGACATCACTCGTTTATCAAGTCAAAATTTATTAAAAAATTTAGCTCGTCTTGCAAAACACTCGTAAACCAAGTTACTCGCAAACCGAGGTTCCACTGTAAGTGGAAACACCACTGCAATATGTATTGGTTAGATTTGGAATTGATAGTTGGCGAATGTTATTGAATTTTTAATATATTAACAGCCTTTAACAAACATGGCTAAAGGACAAGGAAGAAACACCTTGTAAATAGTAATAAATCTTTCTTTGTTGTTGTTATTTCACAGTCTCCTGTGTTTTCTGAGGAGGGGAAGGGAAAGGCTTCTGTAAGGCTTGTTTAACCTCACTGCATATGACTAATTATGTATGTAAATTAGCCATTTGCGGCTACCTGCTTGTAAATAAATTATTTAAATCTGACGAGTCATTTTTTATGGTCACTATATCTAAAATAATCATATCTGTGTCACAGTGGTGAAAAGCAATTATCATACAAATCAAATGTTTCTGAGTTACTTTCTTTTTAAGCAGAATAGATACTTCACAGTGATGGGTAAAAATGTGTAATAATGAGAAAAAGACAGGTAAAACGGTTGGGGTTTCCGGCCCCATATACTATCAAGAATAAACAAAACAAGTTTGTTAATTTCGGTACAGGCGTTATACTCTGACATCAAGTCATAGCATCACACAGTCTCAGTTGTAAGGGGGAACTTAAATAAGGAGGGACCAGAAATTTATTGGCATGCTAGAAGGGAACCGAGGTGGTGTGTGGGAGGAATGACGTCATCGTAGAGGAACCAGGAAAGGATGGAATGCGGAAGTGGTTATGTTTTGCTTTCCAGGTGTCCGGGACATTATGGCGGCGTTGTATCTGTCTTTCTGCGGGAACAAAAGAAAGAAAGGTTAGTGCCTCGCCTTGATCCCCTGGCCGGATGTAATACGCGGCTTGTCGGGTCTTTCCGCGGCTCCCTATGCGCGCGTGCGTGACAGGACCCTCCCCTCAGCCCAGACCCATCGGGTCGGCGAGAGGTCGTGGACCCAAGAGAGAGCATCAGCATTGGCCTGCAAGTTGCTGCGACGATAAGTGACGGTAAATTTGTACGGCTGTAGGTCCAAAAACCACCTGATGTCCCGGGGATTCAACTCCTTGTGCGCAGCCATCCACTGGAGGGTGGCATGGTCAGTCACCAGAGTGAACTCCCGTTCCAACAGGTAGTACCTCAGGTGTGTTACCGCCCACTTAATCGCCAGGGCTTCTCTTTCGACTGCAGCATATCTGGTCTCCCGATCCAGCAGTTTCCGGCTCAGGTAACACACGGGGTGTTCGGCACCGTTGATGCTTTGGCTCAATACGGCGCCTAGACCTGTGTCCGAAGCATCGGTCTGGAGGAAAAATGGGAGAGAAAAGTCAGGCGTTCTTAGTATCAGTGCCGTGGTCAGGGCCATCTTTAGGTCACTGAATGCTTGTTCCGCTAGATGATCCCATACCACATATACCGGAGCCCTTTTCTTCGTCAGATTCGTCAAGGGTGCGGCTCTCTCGGAGAACGGGATATGAACCGACGGTAGTAACCCACTAACCCCAAGAAGGCTTGCACCTGTTTCTTGGTTATCGGACGGGGCCATTCCAGGATGTCTTTGATTTTAGAGCATTGCGGTTTCACCAGTCCCCCGCCCATTAGGTAGCCTAAATATTTGGCCTCGTGAAACCCAAAATAACACTTACGGCCTTTGCTAATGTTAAGAGGACGGCGTAAACATGCAAGATATGTTCCTCCCAGGTGCCGGAATAGATGAGGACGTCATCCTGGTAGGCGGCACAATACGACTGGTGGGCCTTTAGCACTCTATCTACCAGACGCTGGAAGGTCGCTGGGGCTCCATGCAGACCAAATGGGAGGACCTTATATTGCCAATGCCCGCTAGGGGTGCTAAAAGTGGTTTTCTCTTTAGCGGATGCCGTTAAGGGAACTTGCCAGTACCCTTTAGTCATATCAAGTGTAGTCAGGTAATGAGCCGTACCCAAGCGTTCAGTGAGCTCGTCTACTCAGGGCATAGGGTAGGCATCGAATTTGGAGACCTGTTTAAGATGTCTAAAATCGTTACAGAATCTCCATGAGCCGTCGGGCTTAGAAACGAGGACGATAGGGCTGGACCAGGGGCTGTGACTTTCTTCGATAATATCCATATTGAGCATCCTTTGTACTTCCAGCTCCACCTCGGCCCATTTTGCCTCCAGGAGGCGATAGGGGTGTTCCCTGACCACCACCCCCGGGTCTGTCACAATATTGTGCTCAGTCCACGAGGTGCACCCCGGTGTCTCACTAACTACCTCTAGGACGGACAGGATCACAGACTCCAGCTCCTGTCTTTGGGGAGCCGTCAAATTAGGACCGAGATTAAGGATTGTCTTGTCTTGCTTGTCGCGTGAGGGCAGTCCTCCTGCTCCCTCCAAGGTTTCAGCAAGTTTACGTGGTACACCGTCTCGCTCGGTCGACGATTTGGTTGTTTCACTAAATAGTCGACGAGCCCCTTTCTCTCCTTTATCTCGTACGGACCCTGCCAATGGGCTAACAATTTGGAATGGTCGGTAGGCACGAGCACCATCACACGATCCCCCGGCTGAAACTCTCGGAGGGTGATGTTGCGATTGTAATTGCGCGCCTGCACGGTTTGGGCCCTCGGCATGTGCTGTTTTAGAAGGGGTCGAAGTTTTTCCAGCCTTTCGCGTAGTTACGCAATGTATTCCAAAATATTGATGGAGCGAAGCACCTCCCCTTCCCATCCTTCTTTGACAATGTCCAAAATGCCCCGGGGTTGGCAGCCATATAAGAGCTCAAAAGAGGAAAGCCCCGTGGTGGCTTGAGGCACTTCCCGATAGGCAAAAAGCACCAGAGGTAAAAGTTGGTCCCAGTTCCTACTATCCACGTTGACTACCTTGCGGAGCATCTGTTTGAGGGTTTGGTTGAACCATTCAACCAACCCGTCCATCTTGGGGTGATAAACTGAGGTTTTCAGATGCTTTATACGGAGTAACTTGGCAACCTCCCTGAACGTATCCGAAGTAAAGGAGGTACCCTAGTCCGTGAGGACTTCTTTGGGTATACCCAGCCGGGAGAACAAGGCTACCAATTCCCGTGCAACATTTTTCGTGGTAGCGGAGCACAAAGGAACCGCCTCTGGGAATCGAGTTGCGTACTATACCATGACCAAGATATATTTATGGCCACGTGTCGAAGGCACCAGGGGTCCTACTAGATCGACTCCAATCCGTTCAAAGGGGTTATCAATGAGGGGGATTGAGACGAAAGGAGCATGGTCCCGCCGGGGTATCTGACGCAACTGACAGTTGGGGCACGACTGGCAGAAACGTCGGACCTCCTTGTTAATCCTGGGCCAATAAAACCGGAGTTTTATCCTCTCCAACGTCTTCTCGGTCCCGAGGTGGGCGCCTAGGAGGTGGGTGTGAGCTAGCTCACAGACCTCCTGCCGGTAGGTCCGTGGGACTAGCAACAACTTTCGCGCCTCGCCTTCGTGATCCGCAACTCATTACGACAGATCATTGTCAAGGATGAAGTAGGGCCCAGGTGGTATGGGAGCGTCTGGCGGATTGCCATCTACGGACACAAGAGCATTCCGGGCAAACTTTAGAGAGTTGTCGTTCCATTGCTCTCTTTTAAATGACGCTGGGGTGGACATAAATTGAAACTATGCCTGGTTTGAAGGGTCCGCTGGAGCCGGAGGGTTGTCAACAACCGGTCCAGGTTGTACTTCCGGGTCAAGGTCTGTTGCCAAAAATACGTCCCCCCCAGATTCCAGCGTCATCACTAGCCGCGGAACTGCACGCCGTGGGAGCAGCTGGGACGGTGCCCTACACGCCCATAGTTAAACCCAACTCGGCGGTGGGAGTGGCGTCTCTTCTACTGCATTCACTTTCAGACCAGTCTTGTCCTAAGATAACTGGAAAGGGTGGATCGGGCAACACAGCCACAGCGAGGCGTCTCGGTACATTCTTCCAGGTTATGTAACAGCTAGCGCATCTATACGACTGGGTCTTACCGTGTACGCACGTCACCCTTACGTGCTGGGGCAGCCACTGTCACGGTAGAATAAATTGGCGAGCAACAGTGGTAATGTTACTCCCGGAGTCGAAAAGTGCCATCACCGAGTGCCCATTAACCAAAACCACTCCCGTGTTTGGGAAAGCCAGGGGATTAGACAAAGCACAATACCTCTCTTCTCTGACCCAGGTGCAGTCCATGTTCTGTGGACAGGCGGACAGGGTGTGCCCAACTTCGCCACACTTAAAACAGCGGGGCAAAGCCGGGAGTCTCTCCTTTGTCTTAGCGAAACGCGAGCAGACCTCTCCGGCCCCCCGACTCAGTTCACCGCCAGCTGACGCTCCAGTACATCCAACAGGCTTTTCATGTCCTGTTGTCGGACCTGCTGGGTGAGAAAATCTGGCATGGCGTTAAATGAGCCTTCACAGGCCACTTGTTCTACTATTTGTCGACCCTGGTTAATGTCTGGCCGCAGCCAGCGCCCCTGGCCGCGGGCCTGGAGATCGGGGTCATATCGCCAGTACCTCCACTCAGTTGCCTGCTGGTCCAACATGACGCCGTAGCGGCTCAGGATCTCAGCCTTTAGGAGGTCATACTGGACGGCTTCCTCGATGGGGAGGTCGTGATAGGCCTTCTGCGCAATGCCCTTCAGATACGGCGCTATGATAGAGGCCCATTCCATGCGCGGCCACATGTTCCGCATGGCCGTCCTCTTGAAGGTGGACAGGTATGCCTCGATGTCATCTGCCTCGCTGAGAGGCACAAGTGGAGGAGATTGAGGGCCGTGCGCGCTCCGGTCTGGCTGCCTCAGCTGCTGTTAGTCAGCTCTTGGTCTCCGCTAATTCCTGTTTCGTGGCGGTCAGCTCCACCTGCAGATTTTGAAGCTGGGTCGCCAAGTTGGTTAATACTGAATTTAGGTCCTGTCCTTCTGACATTTTTCGGACACTTTTATCCTGCCGACTACGCCACTGTAATAATGGGACAAAGACAGGTAAAAGGGTTTCCGGCTCCGTATTCTGTAAAGAATAAACAAAACAAGTTTGTTAATTTCGGTACAGGCGTTATACTCTGACATCGTCATAGCATTACACAGTCTCAGTTGTAAGGGGGGGAACTTAAATAAGGAGGGACCGGAATTTGATTGGCATTCTGGAAGGGAACCGAGGTGGTGTGTGGGAGGAATGACGTCATCGTAGAGGAACTAGGAAGGGATGGAATGCGGAAGTGGCTATGTTTTGCTTTCCAGGCGTCCGGGACATTATGGTGGCGTCGTATTCGTCTTTCTGAGGGAACAAAAGAAAGAAAGGTTAGTGCCTTGCCTTGATCCCCTGGCCGGATGTAATATGCGGCTCGTCGGGTCTTTCCGCGGCTCCCTATGTGCGCGTGCGTGACAGATGGTATAATCAGACTCCTACACAGTCCCCCATAAACTTGTACATTAATTTAGGTTTCTGAATAAACTGACTAGCCTAATATACGTAAGTACAAAACTATATGAAATCAAAGTAAAGTAATGCTCTTAGCACCCATGATTCCGGTTTGCCTTGGCCTAACAAGAGTATGCAAATAAGATGCACTTTCCCTCCCATCAATGTATTTCAACTATATCAACTTTTAGCCATTCAGTTAAAGGCTATAGCTCAATGCCGTGTTGTTTTTACTGCAGTTGTTTTATTATTTAAGTTTCACCAAATGCAAAATACATTAAAAAAAAAAGCATTTACAGAAGGCAGGAGCCAATAACCTTTAGTTTAGCAATATATGCAGCTTCCTTTGTCTGCTGTGAAAACGATTTGCAAATATGCATGAGACCAAACAAAAACCAAATAGATTTTTTTTTTTAAAATAAACATACTAGTTAGTGGTTGCAGTCTATTTAGACTGCTAGCCTGCAAGGTAGCTTATGGTGATGGTGACAGAAATTAGATTTGTACCAAGACAGCTTCATAACAACGTTTATTTCAATAGCACATTTACATACAAAGAATGTAGCTCAACGTGCTTTGCAAGATGACAAATAAACAATAAGAAGAAATCCAAATTAGAAATACATCAAAAGAATAATTAAGACATTGCATACCAAAAATGTCAGATAATTATGTATTTACAGTACCTAACCATGGATATGCAAATAATAGAAAAAATAAGGTCTGTAAAGGTTTGTTTTCAAGTCTCTAAAGGCAAGTATGGTATGGTCAGATGGCTTAGGATGGATAGAAAAAAAATGTCATGGCATGAAATTATTTGTCAAAAGCAGAAAAAAAAGTTAAATAAATATAAGTTCTGTATTGAATGACATACTATAAGTTGATTTCTGAAAAACACAGTACTTGGTATGAACCATAATAACCCAGGTGGGAAGTTTATTATACAAAATCATTTGGTGTGATTGTGCCGCAGTTGTTTGATATTTTTCTTAGGAAGATTCATGTCATTTGTATTTAAGATGCCTGCTAATATTCGTACGTTGGTGGAGTCAACTTTGTAACGTACTAATCAACATGCACAGGTTCTTATCTGAAATAAACACCTTACCTCGAAGTTAGAATTAGAGAAGACCCATCAGTCTCAGTTTGTTTAAAGTATATTAAAGAGAAAAGTGACAAACAGTGCACCATAGCCTTCTAGAAGTGCAAATATTTGTCATTTGTTCAAGTGGTATCATCTGCAAGTTTTTACTGCATTTTTCTTTGCAAAGAATATCTAAAAAAATTCAAATAATATTATGGCAGTAATATCTTTTATAACATGTATGCCTTACAGCCAATTAATTTAAAATGAAACATTTGTTTTTTGCTCATTTTCATTTTCATAGAGGTATTTTTTTTATTCTGAGAATTTTATGTGTTACTATTGCCAACAGTGGTACATATTTATTTGATTTTTATAATTTATATATCAAAAGAAAGTATAACCCACCATGTACTGTATGTAGATGTTGTTAAGTTTAGTACTTTTGTCATTTTGTCATATTGCATCTCTGATTATGTGTACACTCTTGGCCTGTACTCAGTAAAAAAAAAAAAACACTATGCAAGAATTAACTTGAAAATAATACCACCTTTTTACTGCGAAATAGTTTGTAGTTTGTCACTAAATCAGTTAAACCTGATTGCAGTGGATTCCCTCACTCATGGGCCAAAACAGTAAAACGATGAACCTTCACAGGTGCTTCAGCCTAGTGTACTGTATATGTGGTAGGGTTTCAGTCAGTCAGCATAGTTTGATTTTACTGCTTACTTCTCATTTAACTCTGCTACAATATTTTTGGAGGTATTATAATTACATTTTAGATGACAACTATATTAATAATAAGATATAATTACATTGTTTTTCACATGATTTTTAGTAGTTACATTAAAACAAAAAATAGCTAATCAAATGTATTTTATAATTTCTTTAATTTATAATGTAGGAAGTTGCAGTCAAAGAACATAATAAAGGAATGGGAAAACCTAACAGACGCAGCCACAGTTCTCCAAATGTGCATAAGGTAAATTGAATGAAAATTATTTTATTGGTTATAACTTTTAATAAACATCTACACAAAAAATCAATTTGTTCTACAGTACTTTTACTTTTTTTTTTTTTTTTTTTTTTTTTTTTTTTTAATAACCAAGGACCAGTTACGAATTTAAGTCAAGACACTTTTAGTAATAAACACATTTAAATAAACAATTCTTTTTTTAAAAAGGCAAATCACTAATTTGCATATTGCATTATGTAATGTATTGGCATATTTTAGTACCCTCAAATTTGTTGCATTTAGTATTTTTATTTTGTGGAAGAGTGACAAAAAGTATTATGGGGATTTTCACCTACAATTCCTGAGGAAAAAAACTTCAAAATATTTCTTGAATAGTTCTCATTATTATCTACCTGGGACACTGCCAGTCCTGCATATAAAGCCTAAAACACATACAACGCTGGTTGTTTGTAATACATTTAAATTAACTTTGGTAACATTATTTTTTTTCTGTACAAAACTTTACAATCCCATTTACATCTTTGCTATTTTCAATATTAAAACTCAGTCTTCATCAGCATGTAGGCATATATTATCTTTATTCAATATACACATTCATTAGAGCTTTTGGTTGAAATTGAGTGTAGTGTTTTATGGTGTGCTTAACTTTTTGACTGATACTTTCATTACAATCTATTTCCTGTTTAACTTTACTGATTTAACTATTTCCATCTATCAGTTTTAGAGTTCATCAGTTAAACTTACAGAAGCATTCTTATTCTAAAATACTATATAACAATTAGTTAGAGAAAATCTACCTTTTGTTTTAATTTTTAAGCCACGAAATTTGATAAAATACTTTGTCATTTAGCCCATTTATGGCTAAAATGTAACAAAGAGCTGCAGAAGATAGTTGCACCACAATCCACGATCTGCATTACCCAGACCCAGATTTTCTGAACATTGCTTTCAATTGTACATTATTCTCAGCTGAGCAAGGAACGTACAGTAGCCCAGATAAAAATTGTTTTAGCAGGTATTTATAGCTGTACAACATAGACTCCCAGGGAAGTGTACCTGTCATTAACAGAAATTTTTCAGGTGTCTGCAGTATAAGTACTGATCCTTTTTTTTATTAAAATCTTATCATCGTGGCCACTCTCAAAAGAGCTGCCCAGGGAAGACTGTCATTTTCCATCAATCAGTCAACATTAAAGGTAGTTTCAGTCAAAGTAAAAGGGGGACTTAATAGTCAACAACAGAAACCTAACAATATAAGATTCATAGATTCCTGTTCACCACCGAATCAAGATGCCGTATAACACTACAATACCTAAATACAGATGGACAGTAATTCTGCTTTATTTTTAAAGATAAAGCTGCATTTTCATTTTCATGAAAAGAAAAATAAGGGTAAATTATATGTTACTCATATTTAGATGTCAACAAATGTGTCTCAAAGGAAAAAAGTAACTCTCACTGCTTTGTGGTGTTCTAGGTAAGATAACTAATGGAATAATAATGTGAATTGCATGGAATTAAATTAATCAAATAATCATCATCAGATAATATAAAACTGCCTCTATAAAGTGCTATCTAGGTATGTGCTTTTATAAGAAACAGTTATTTATAATAGTCTTCATTTAATGTATTTTGATCATTATTCCCCAAAAATGCAAATGTATATAGTACATATTAAAGACACGCTTTTTTATTTCTGAATCTTCTTAATAATTATGATCAATGTAGCTTTGATTTAAAATATCTAAGTTTGATATCTTTTATAAATGGTAAATTAAGTTAGATTTGTATTTGATGTACAGATTTTTGAAAATGTTGAGTGTTTTATAGTTGAAGTATGCAGTTGTTGTTGAATTAGTTGTTACTAGGTTTTAAACAATCATGGATCCTCTAAACTTTTTTAAAGTTTAAAAATGCTTTAGTAATATGTGTTTATTGAATTACAGTATGTTTACTGGTGTAAGTTTTTTGTTTTTTGTTTCTTGTAATTGCTTAAATTTATGTTTACCATATTTGTGTTGTTGTACGGTGCACTGGGTTGATTGATATATTTGTGCAGTACAGGAATAAATGGGAATTGATTATTTTAATAAGCTTATAATAATCAAAAATTGTAGTATATTCCTACAGTATATTTATATGTTATTTTTTTGAGTAAGATACTATTAGTAGAATTTGTGGTAGCATTGTCATGTGTACAGAGCACAGCGAAAAATATTTTATTTGAATGTTTGATCAACATCCAACACATTGCCTCTCTCAGGCTTCATGACAAATTTAAATTAAATAAAAACACAAATTAGCTTACCTGATCTTCAGTTATGCTTCCAGTTCCTAAAACCTTTTGGAAAAACTACAATGTAGTTAGTGGGACTCTGAAGTAGAGACTAAGGTGAATACAAAATAAATATTTTTGCTGCTTTTATCATTTAAGTAATTTAATGTTGTTGGCGCAGCATGTATTCAATGGACAAAGGACAGCTTATGTTTCTATTTTAAGTGAATGTATAAAACAAATATTGTTAGTGATTAATGCAGGCTTCTGGTTAAAGATAATGATTCCCAAATTTAACTTATCAGAAGTCTTCATATCACTATTACTTGCCAGCGGATAAATCAAGTAATGAACCCTGGTTCAAAAATCAAAGCTTCAATCCAGCTTTAACAAATGCAATTAAATTTGCTGTTACTGCTAACCCATTGCAGATCATATTCACACTAAAATCATCAATGAAGATATAATTAAATATATAAATAAATGAGCAACAAAAACAGAGGAGACATACTGATATGCTGATGTCATTCTTGCAAATGAAAGAGAAGCAACTGAGAGATTTTGTGTACTGTGGTGTGAGAGGTAATTAAAAAAATTACATTTTGTTCCTAACAATTTGTGTTTTGGTTGCCACTAAGGAGCTGTGTGGGAATTTTTAAAGCTCTTTTTTTCACTTTAGATTTTTTTTTTGACCACACAACAACAAAACTACTAAGTGTTTAGGGAACATTTGAAAAACTTACTTGTTCTTGTTTTTTGTTATCAAGCTAGCATCAGTGAGGCAGGGCAGTAAGCAGCTATAGCTGATATCAGCATCTTTGTAAGTTTGTTGTAGCAACAAATACTTATAAGTAACAGAAACAATGAATCTTTAGTTGGGGAATAAAGGCAGCGTCTTACTTCAAAGCGGTAAAGAGAAGGGTTCCGCAGTACATCCACTGGCGACTAGTGTTAAGGCGCCAATCAAGCACAAGCAGCCATAGGAGCAGACAAGATAGTTAGAAATTATCTAGCAGCAGGTATTCAGTAAGCAAGTTTTCTTAGTAAAAAGGGAAAAGTGTGTTTAAAAAAAAAAAATAAAATAACTACTAGTTTGAACAGTTCTTAGCAGTCACAAAAGTAGAGCAGTTATGAGGGTGACAGCATAAGGGTTCATTAATACAAAGGAGTCAAAAACAGTGTGAATGGAGGGCTTTTTAAGTAAGGAATAAGAGGGGAGAAAAGTTAGGAGAACAAACTGAGAAAAAGTAAAGTTAACCTTACAGAAGGACAAACAGCAGGAAGTCAAGGAGGAGAATATTGCAGAAGCTTAAGGAGTCAGAAAGTGTAAATTTAGTACAAGTTTTTAATTTAATTTTTGCCTCAATTTTTTTTTGTTTTACCATTTAAGTTAAATCATATAATTTTAATGAAAAAATTGAGCAATTTTAGTAATCCAACGTCAAAATTTAATAATGAGACCAGTGTAATGCATGTCCTGTTAGATGTTGGACTTTTTAGAGAATGGCTTGGTGAAGCTAGACGTCTATGAGGGCTGCATCTGTAGGAGATGCCAGCTTATCCGGCACCTCAAGCTCAGGATCACTGAATTGCAGGAGAATTTGGCTGGCCTGCGTTGTAGTAGAGAATTGGTAGACCTGACCCAAGGGTCCTGTAGAGAGATAGCATGCACCCCTAAAGTGGCATGAGAGGAGACTTCAGACCACACAAGTAGAGATAGGTGGGTCACGGTCACAAAGCACAAGGTAACGAAAGGATGCACACTGTCTGAGGACATTAATTCCAGAAATGGAAGTGTCAGACCATTTTCAGGTTCTTGCAGAGCTGGCCAGTGTCTCTGAAGATTCTGATGTGGTAGACAGGCATGAGGAGGGACCCAACATGCCCCCTGAAAACCAGTTCCCAGAAAGAGAAAGGCAGTGATAGTTGGGGACTCAGTTATTAGGGGGATTGAAGCGCAGGTTTGCTCCAGAGACAGAGAGCCTCACACGGTGTGCTGCCTCCAGGATTGTGCCCATGAGTCGAGGTATAGCTGCGATTTTTAAAAGAAGATCTACCACAAGTTACTGCATGGACTCAGGTTCGAATCCCGCTCATGGCACATTGCTAAATGGAAGAAAATATCTCTAAAATAAATTTTAAAAATCTTTCCCATCAACGAATGAACGGTGCTTTTAGTCCTGTGTTCCAGATGTAGTTGTTTATTTTTCTTTTTTCATTAAACAAAACCCTTTAATGAGTGATTGATTTGTCAAGGAACACATGAACAATAAGCATAGTAAACAAAAATCACACTTAACACTAAGAAAAAACTCATAAACCTGGCTCACCTTTAATCCCTTCGCACCTCTCCGTCAAAGAGTCTTTTGTCTTGTAAATGTGTCGATAAGCACAAGCAGCAAACAGCCTGTTATACCATCCCCCACACTGCTGCAGAGCAAAAAGTTCTTCCAGCTCATGCTTTGATTATCTTGGAGTTTTAGAGGGTAAAAAAATACATCATTATTTGGAACACATGCATTTCATGTGTGTTCTCTGTCTACAACAATCCATGTAAATACATCGTTAAAGCAGAAACGTTTTTCAAACTGTATAATGTGTGAAGCCTGAAGTCCAAAGATCAAATAAACACTTTCACAAATGTACAAGGATATTACGACAGCTTCCGTGGTGAACTGCTCACTTGTAATCAAGAGGCTGCCAGTTCGATCCTGACTGCCACGCAAATTTACCATTTTGAGTAGTGAGCTGCTCTTATTGTTAATATTATACAATAAAAACATACATTTGATTTGTGTCTGTAACACTGGTGTAAATTTTTACTACTTGTAAAAGTAATGTAAAAGTTAGCAGTTTTTTTTTCTACTTTTATTCTCTCAGTCATAATCAATATACAATCTTAAATAAGAAGAGAGTGCAGGCAGGGAGGAGTGGGTGGAAAAGAGTGTCAGGAGTGATTTGTGACAGACTGATATCAGCAAGAGTGAAAGCAAAGGTCAACAGGACAGTAGTCAGACCAGCTTTGTTATATGGGTTAGAGACGGTGGCACTGACCAGAATACAGGAGACAGAGTTGGAGGTGGCAGAGTTAAGGATGCTAAGATTTACATTGGGTGTGACAAGAATGGACAGGATTAGAAATGAGGACATTAGAGGGTCAGCTCAGGTTTGACGGTTTGGAGACAAAGTCAGAGAGGTGAGATTGTGTTGGTTTCAATATGTGCAGAGGAGAGATGCTGGGTATATTGGGAAAAGGATGGATGCTAAGGATAGAGCTGCCAGCGGCACAGTGGCTGCAGGTTTTCATTCTAACCCTTTTCCTAATCAGTAACCAGTTTTCACTGCTAGTTCTTGTCTCTTTATTTTAGTAGCCCTTTTTCTAAGGATTCAGTCCTTTGAATTCTTTTCTTCATTAAATGACAGCCAAGCAGAAGTGATACATGAAATGAGCCAACAGATGACAAGCTAAATTGGGCCTTCAAACTCCAACCAATTTCACTCCTACCAGTTTCATAATGAGAAGCTTATTCTTGCTGTTAATTAAACCTGTTATTTAATTCCATGGCCTGTTGCTGCTCTCATTCTGCCACAGCAGACATTTGCAAAACTGTTCATTATATATACAGTCATGGCCGAAATTATCTGCACCCCTGGAATTTTCCCAGAAAATACACCATTTCTCCCAGAAAACTGTTGCAATTACAAATGTTTTGGTATACACATGTTTATTTCCTTTATGTGCATTGAAACAACACAAAAAACAGAGGAAAAAAGCCAATCTGACATAATTTCACACAAAACTCAAAAACCGGGCCGGGCAAAATTATTGGCACCCTCAACTTAATATTTGATTGCACGCCCTTTGGAAAAAATAACTGAAATCAAGTGCTTCCTATAACCATCAACAAGCTTGTTATTCCTCTCAACTGGAATTTCCGACCACTCTTCTTTTGCAAACTGCTCAAGGTCTCTCAAATTTGAAGGGTGACTTCTCCCAACAGCAATTTTGAGATCTCCCCATAAGTGTTCAATTGGATTTAGATCCAGAGTCGTTGCCGGCCACTTCAGAACTCTCCAGCGCTTTGTCTTCAACCATTTCTGGGTGCTTTCAGAGGTATGTTTGGGGTCATGGGGTCATTGTCCTGCTGGAGCACCCATGACCTCTGATGCAGACCCAGCTTTCTGACACTGGGCCCTACATTGCGCCCCAATATCTTTTGGTAGTCTTTGGATTTCATGATGCCTTGCACACAGTTAAGGCATCCAGTGCCAGAGGCAGCAAACATCCCCAAAATATCTTAGAACCTCCACCATGTTTGACTGTAGGTACTGTGTTCTTTTCTTCGTACGCCTCATTCCATTTTCTGTAAACGGTAGAATGATGAGCTTTACCAAAAAGCTCTACCTTAGTCTCATCTGTTCTCAAGACATTCACCCAGAAGGATTTTGGCTTCCTCAAGTACATTTTGGCAAACTCCAGTCTGGCTTTTTTATGTTTCTGTGTCAGCATTGGGGCCCTCCTGGCTGCCCTGCCATAGCGTTTCATTTCGTTCAGTTGTCGACGGTTAGTTCGAGCTGACACTGTTGCACCCTGAGTCTGTAGAACAGTTTGAATATGTTTTGGAGTTGATTGGGGCTGTTTATCCACCATTCAGACTGTCCTTCGTTGCAGTCTTTTATCAATTTTTATCTTCCATCCACATCCAGGGAGTTTAGCTACAGTGCCATGTGTTGTGAACTTCTTGATTATGTTGCGCACAGTGGACAAAGGAACATGAAGATCTCTGGAGATGGACTTGTAGCCTTGAGATTTTTGATATTTTTCCACAATTTTTGTTCTCAAGTCCTTAGACAATTCTCTGCTCTTCTTTCTGTTCTCCATGCTTAGTGTGGCACACTCAGACACACAACAAAAAAGGTTGAGTCAACTTTTCTCCATTTTAACTGGCTTCAGGTGTGATTGCTGTATTGCCAGCACCTGTTTCTTACCACAGGTGAGTTCAAACGAGCATCATATGCTTGAAATAAAATGATTTACCCATAATTTTGAAAAGGTGCCAATAATTTTCTCCGGCCCATTTTTGGAGTTCTGTGTGACGTGATGTCAGATTTGGCTTTTTATCTCTGTTTTTTGTGTTGTTCCAATGCACATAAAGGAAATAAACATGTGTATACCAAAACATTTGTAATTGCAACAATTTTCTGGGAAAATTCCAGGGGTGCCGATAATTTTGGCCATGACTGTATTATATTTTTACTGTAGTAATTAATTAAGAATTATTGGTCTTTATATACCTGAAAGACTTGGGACTTGGGATCTTCTGTAGGAAATATACACATGGTTCATCTATCTTTTCAGTTAAAAATGAACTCACCCAAACAATTAATTAAAAAAAGAAAAAAGTTTTCAGTTTCAATGATTTGCATTATTATAATTATACATCATTTGATATTATTATTATTATTATTATTATTATTATTATTATTATTACTTTTTAAAGCTCATCCTGTAAAATGAAACTATGATTATGCAGTTCACCAATGTTTATTATATTTGTACATTATTATATATTTCTTTACACATTTTACACACATATTTAATAACTGTAATAAACTGCACCAAGAATGTTTAACAAATCATTTTAAAAATGCATACATTAATGTAAATACGTAAATCTGTTCATAATTCAGTTAGACTACCAAATTACAAACAAAATGTCACATAAGTAATAGCATATCAAAGGGTTGGTTAATCAACAATAATGAATACATTTATGAAACTTTTACAACAAAATTAAATATGTATTTTTTGCTTAACGGTATTTATCTCCACATACTGAGACTCAGACTCGTGAATAACATTTTTAGAAAGTTCAAAACTAAATGCAAAGCGTGTGTGTGCTGACTTGAATAAGCTTTTGTAGAATACATTAATTGACAAGACTCTGGCCCGCCCTTTCCAATTTTTGGTAGCCGACACGAGCCATGATTCGCCAATTCTTGGTAGCCGACTGAGCCGTCATTGGCCAATTCTTGGTAGCTGAAACGGGTTGTGAGTGGTCAATTCTTGGTAGGCGATACGGGCTGCTATTGGCACATGTTTTCAAATCTTGGTAGTAAAATGCGATCTGATTGCTTCTCGCTACCAAGAACTAGCTCGACTAATGGCTGCTCGGATGTCTCCCTGGGAAGGGTTCATAGGCTCTTGGTCAGACCAGGGAGTGGATACAGTTGCCACTGTCCATGTTGGAACAAATGACATACATAAGAGCAATCTGTGATCCAAATTTAAAGAGTTAGGTGCCAAGCTGATGAGCAGATGTACCAGTCCAGGTAAGATTGAGGAAATTAGAAAGCTTAACACTTGGCTCAAATTTTGGTGTAAGGTAGAACGGTATACAGTAAGTTTATGGGGCATTGGGACTTTTTTTTGGAACAGATCAGACATGTTCTGCCATGACGGGTCACATCTGAACTGGAGGGGCACCAATCTGTTGGGGAGGTGTATGTGTAGGTTAGATGATTGTTTAAACAGGTTTAGGACAGGACAGGTTTAGAACTGTACATGAAGGAATAAACATTGTTTCCCAAACTAGCATGTGGTTTGCACTTTGATGTTAAGATTGATTTTCTCATTAAAGGAGTTCATAAATTCTGTACTGCTAATGTCTGCTGATATTTTGCACTATAGTTCTGAATTTCCATTTGTTAAATTAGCCATTGTTCTAAACAGTACACAGGGATTATTATTATTTTAGAATAGTAGTCTGAGCGGGCTTTAAGGAGAGCCTTTTTATGAACTCCTTTAATGATTAAATAAACTTTTTAACAAACTCTATCCATGCAGTTCAAAAGACCTGCAGTTTTTTTGTTCTCCATCTATGCTCCAGTTTTTGACACTCTAATTTAAGAGCTTGAGTGCTATAATTAAACCAGGGTAATTTTCCATGTGCTTTGATCACTTTTGTTATAAGGGGAGCCACTTCATCCAAAGAATATCTCAAGGTCATTATACTGTATAATTTAATGTTAGCTAATCAAAATTATTTCCACAATTAACACTTGACTTTTTCAAAATATCTTTAGATTTTTAAGCAGAATTACAATCTAGAGGTCATACTGACTTTGTTTTAATATGTGAATGTACTAATTGGGGCAGAACCAAATCAAACATAATTAAACAGTGATCAGAAGTAACTTCATTTAATGGAGTAATACTTAAGTTACAATGAAATCTAATGTGTGGTTATGATTAGGAGTTGAGTCATATCTGACAAAATCCTACTGAATTTAACAAATAAGTAAAATATTTGCTTAATGTGTCAGTTTCCCTATTGATGTGTACATTAAAATCCCCCATCAACACTACATGATCATAATTTATAGCCAAATCAGATAAAAGGTTGCCAAATTCAGTCATGAACAATGAATATGGCATTGGTGATCTGTAGACTAGCACTGCAATTGTGCTGGAATGTGTTTTAACATTTAATATGTTGTCACGCTTGGGTCACAGATCTGCACAGAGACACAGGAGGTCGTAGAAACAAGAAAGATTTTTAGGATTTTTATTCAAACACTGCAAACAAACATTTGTCCTTTCTAACTTGCTCCTTGACAGAGATGACAGTTTTGTCTATCAATTAAAGGTAAGCGTGCGTATCTTCTTCTTCAAAGGAGTACGCGTCAGGAGCAGGGGCAGTCTGAGAGAATGCAAAACAAATCAATACCAAAAACCGACAGGCGCAGCACTGCACAAGGCTTTTAAGTTAGCGGAGTACTGCGCGATGGCTTTATTATGCGTTATAGCGCAAGTGAGAAGGGAAGGAGCAATGTGAAGGTAGACTGTGCTTCAGGGGTTTTCCTAGGGGTGTCTGTGTCCTCTTGGGGTGCGATCACCCCTCCAGCTTACAATGAATACTTCAAAGAGCGTGAATTCCCCTGAATATTTAAAAGCAATTTGCATTTTGTTACAATGAATTATTCCATGAGAAGTTCCATCTTTCTTCATAAAGTAGTTATACTAATTAGTTTTATTGGCACAGGCCAGTATGAAGGTCAGCTGCCAGGGGACTTTAGCTGTTCAAAGAAACTGAGGGCTGAGTTCAACAGTCTCCCTGCAAACAAGACAGGGTTTCATGCGTCTCACTATGCAAAGAGACGACTTCTTCTTTCAGCTGCTCCCATTAGGGGTTGCCACAGAGGATCATCTTTTTCCATACCTTCCTGTCCTCTGCATCTTGCTTCGTTACACCCATCACCTACATGTCCTCTATCAATACATCCATAAATTTTCTTTTAGGCCTTCATCTTTTCCTCTTGCCTGGCAGCTCTATCCTTAGCATCCTTTCCCCAATTTACCCAGCATCTTCCCACTGAACATGACCAAACCAACACAATCTCGCTTCTCTTACTTTGTCTCCAAACTGTCAAACCTGAGCCAACCCTCTAATGTACACATTTCTAATCTTGTCCATCTTGGTCACACCCAATGCAAATCTTTAACTATACCACCTCCTGTTCTGTCTACTGTTTTTTGGTTAGTGCCACCCACTCTAACCCATATACGTCGTAACATAGCTGGTCTCACTACCATCCTGTAGACCTTCCCTTTCACTCTTGCTGATACCTGTCTTTTACAAATTACTCCTGACACTCTTCTCCACTCATTCCACCCTACCTGCACTTTCTTTTTCACCTCTCTTCCGTAATCCATGTTACTCTGTACTGTTGATCCCAAGTCTTTAAACTCATCCACCTTTGCCAACTCTACTCCCTACATCTTCACTATTCTACTGACTTCCCTCTCATTTACACACATGTATTCTGCCTTGTTCCTACCAACCTTCATTCCTCTTCTCTCTAGAGCATATCTCCATTTCTCCGGGATCTCCTCAACCTGCTCCCTACTCTCGCTACAAATCACAGTGACATCAGCAAACATCATAGTCCACAAGGACTCCTATCTATTCTTGTCTGTCAAACTGTCCATCACCACTGCAAATAAGAAAGGGCTTAGAGCTGATCCCTGATGTAATCCAACCCCCTTTTTGAATGCATCCATCACTCCTACCGCAGACCTCACCACTGTCGCACTTCTCTTGTGCATATCCTGTACAACTTTTACATACTTCTCTGCCACTCCTGACTTCCTCATACAATACCAAAACTCCTCTAAAGTCACCCTGTCATATATGCTTTCTCCAGGTCCACAAAGACGCAATGCAACTCCTTCTGGCCCTCTCTGTACTTCTCCATTAACACCCTCAGAGCAAACATCACATCTGCTGTGCTCTTTTCTGTCATGAAATCATACTGCTGCTCACTAATCATCACCTCACTTCTTAACCTAGCTTCTACTACTCTTTCCCATAACTTCATGCTGTGGCTCATCAATTTTATCCTCCTGTAGATGCTACAGCTCTGCACATCTCCCTTATTCTTTTAAAATTGGTACCAGTACATTTCTTCTCCACTCCTTAGGCATCCTCTCACTTTCCAAGATTCCATTAAAAAATCTGGTTAAAAACTTCACTGCCATTTCTCCTAAACACCTCCATGCTTCCACAGGTATGTCTTCTGGACCAACGGCCTTTCCATTTTTCATGCTCTTCATAGCTGTTCTTACTTTCTCCTTGCTAATCCATTGCACTTCCTGATTCACTATCACCACATCATCCAACCTTTTCTCTCTCTCTTATTCTTTTCATTCCTTCATCAGCCTCTCAGAGTACTCTTTCCATCTGCTCAACACACTCTCCTCACTTCTGAGTACAGTTCCATCTTTATCTTTTATCACCCTAACCTGCTGCACATCTTTCTCAGCTCGGCCTCTCTGTCTAGTCAATCGGTACTAGTCATTTTCTCACTCCTTAATGTCCAACCTCATACAATTCATCATATGCCTTTTCTTTAGCCTTGGCCTATGGCAAGCCAAATTAACATTTAGAGATATCTCAAAATGAATTTTAAGATATCTGGAAATGCATTTTAGATATCTTAAATTGAATTGCAGATATCTAAAAATGCATCTATTTTAAGATATCTAAAAACCATTTTATGATATCTCAAATAGATTTCAAGATATCTTGAAATGATATGCTGTACATTTTGAGATATCTGAAATGCATTTCAAGATATCTTAAATGCAATTCGAGATATCTTGAAATATGTTAATGTGCATTTTGAGATATCTCAAATACATTTCAAGATATCTTAAAATACATCTGCAGGCATTTTCAGATATCTGAAATACATTTTCAGATATCTTAAAATAACTTCATGCGTATTTAAAGATATCTCAAATACATTTTCAGATATCTTAAAATAACTTCCTGCGCATTTCGAGATATCTTAAATAACCTTAGAGATATCTCAAAATCACTTCTTGTAAAATTTCTTATACTTTCAATGGAACTTCCTGCCTATTTTAAGATATCTTGAAATGTATTTGAGATATCTTGAAATGTGCAGGAAGTTATTTTAAGATATCTTGAAATGTATTTGAGATATCTTGAAATGTGCAGGAAGTTATTTTAAGATATCTTGAAATGTATTTGAGATATCTTGAAATGCACAGAAAGTCATTTTAAGATATCTGAAAATGCATTTCAGATATCTCAAAATGAATTTGGGATATCTTAAAATGAGAAGGAAGTTATTTTGAGATATCTCGAAATATAATTTAGATATCTTAAAAAGCATTTAAGATATCTTGAAATTCATTTTTTTTCAGATATCTGAAATACATTTTTAGATATCTAAAATGAATTTCGTGATATCTTAAAATGGGTCTCTGCTCCATTTCAGATATCTAACAATGTATTTCAAGATATCTCAAATTGTATTTCAAGATATCTAAAATGCATTTTAAGATATCTTTAAAAGGACACTCAATTATTTCAAGATATCTCAATAGCATTTTCAGATATCTACAATACAATTTAAGATATCTCAAATACATTTCCAGATATCTCAAAACAGCTACCTGTCCATTTTCAGATATCTCAAATACATTTTCAGATATCTCAACATCACTTACTGCTCATTTCAAGATATCTCAAATACATTTTAAGATATCTTATAATAAACAAGAAGTCCCATTGAAATAATAGGCAATTTTACAGGAAATGATTTTGAGATATCTTGAAATGCATTTAAGATATCTTAAAATGCATGAAAGGTCAATTTAAGATATCTGAAAATTCATTTGAGATATCTTGAAATGCAGAAACAATTATTTTGAGATATCTGAAACTGTATTTGAGATATCTTGAAATGCATTTGAGATATCTCAAAATGTATTGCAGATATCTTAAAATGTAAAGGAAATTATTTTAAGATATCTCAAAGCGAGTTTCAGATATCATAAAAAGTAAATTACATTTTAAGATATCCAAAATTCATTTTGAGATATCTCTAAATGTTAATTTGGCTTGCCATATTGGCCACCTCTCTCTTCACCTTACACCTTATCTCTTTGTACTCTTGTCTAATTTCTGCATCTCTCTGAATATCCCACTTCTTCTTTACCAACCTTTTCCTCTGTATACTCTCCTGTGTACTTCCCTATTCCACCACCAGGTTTCCTTTTCCTCTTTCCTCAGTCCAGATGTCACTGCAAGCACCCTTCTTGCTGTCACCCTTACAACTTTTGCTGTAGTTGCCCAGCTGTCTGTCAGCTCTTCACTGCCACCCAGTGCATGTCTGTCTTCCTCCCCAAACTCAACCTTGCAGTCTTCCTTTTTCCACTTTCACCATTTGATCTTGACTTTGCCTTCACTCTCCTCCTCTTCTCGATCTCCAATGACATCCTATAGATCACCATCCTATGCTGCCTAACTATGCTTTCCCTTGCCAGCACTTTGCAGTCTTCAGTCTCCTTCAGATTGACCCTCCTGCATAGGTTATAATCCACTTGTGTGCATCTTTCTCCACTCTTGTATGTCACCCTGTGTTTCTCCTTCTTCTTAAAATATGCATTCACCAAAGCCATGTCCATCCTTTTCACAAAATCCACTATCATCTGACCTTCTTCATTCCTCTCCTTGACACCATACCTACCCATCACCTCCTCATCCCCTATGTTACCTTTACCAACATGTCCAATGAAATCTGCTCAAATCACCACTCTCTGCCCATTGGGTACTGTGGAAGAAACCACCCAAGGAAGACAGAAATAGATCAATCAATTAGATTTTTATTCAGTCACAGATGAGTACGTGGATTCTAGGTTGCAAGGTAGAAGAGCAAAGTTCCCCTTTTCAACTGGCTTTTTTATATTTTCTCCCTCCCCTTTACTTAATCAAAAAGCACAATATCGTTTCCCTAAGCATTTCATTTTATTACTTTAATGTGCAATCTGTTTCTGTTTTTTGTTCATGTTAGATGGACCCTAAAGAAGGAAAGGTCATCTTTCCTGTGTCTAACAGACGTGTTCCTAAAAAGGAAATTGTCCTAGGTCACTTTACTGCACCCTGTTTTATGGCAGACGCTTGTATGTCCAACCTGCTGTTGAGCAAAACAGCTTTTAACCTTTTGTAGCTTGCAAGTAGTTTTTTTTTTTCTTTTTTTCTTAGTGCACTTCATTTACACTTCACTTCATCCAACTTGTCCATCCCTTGCACTCCCAACTTTTGAGGCATATGCAGTAACAACATTCATTACACCTTTCATGTCCAGTTTCATAATCATCACTCTGTCTGACACTCTTTTCACCTCCAAAACATCCTTTACATACTTTTCCTTCAGAATAACCCCTACCTCATTTCTCCTCATCCACATTATGGTAAAACAATTTCAGTCCATCTCTGATCCACCTGGCCTTACTCCCTTTCCATTTAGGAACACACAATATATCAACCTTCCCCTCCATCACATCAGCTAACTCTCTCCCCTTACCAGTCATACTGCCAACATTCAAAGTTCCTGCCCTCAGTTCCACTCTCCTTACTGCCTCCCTCTCTTCTTCTCCTTCTTCAACCAGCAGTAGCCCAATTTCCATTTTTAACCCATGCCTTGACCCGTCTGGTATGGAAATGGCAAAATTTTACACTGGATGCCCATCCTGATGTAACCCTCCCCATTTATCCGGGCTTGGGACTGGCACGAAGAAACACACTGGTTTCTGCATCCCCTGTAGTTGGGTTCTCTATGCAAAGAGACAAAACAGTTAAAAAGGGGAGCTGGAACAGGTTGCAGGGACAGTTTGAATTGAAATCCACCTTGTGGATTATTCACCACAAGTAACGTGAGCTTTTTTTTCATACAATTTGCCGTTAAACAGCATTGGTCAACATTGGCTTATAGAGTAACATTTTTTTCTCCGTTCTCCACAAAAACATGGGATAAAAAAATTTCTCATTGCTACAAAACACACAGGTCAAGTAACATATAAAAACAGTATCATTTTTGCATGGAGTAGGCCTTTTTAATCCCTCCTTCCAATAGAGAATTTTTTAATGCTTAAACTTTCCAAATAAAACAAATGTATGAAGTATAGCCTTTTGCAGTATGGCCTTTAAAGATGTTCCTTCTGTCTGTCACGGCCTAACAGAGGTGCTAGAGTTGCTTTTGTAGCAGATGATATTGCTGTCATAATAACTGTACTCTCTCATGTTCTTTTGTTTCTTGGCATCCAGCAGTGACATTTATTATGTTGGACTGGATGTGTATATAGTGTGCTAAACTCATAAATTGAATTGTGCTTTCTAAGAACAGAAATGTTCTTTCAGTGAGGTTTCTGTGTACAGTAAAGCAAAGATAACAATAGTTTATGCAGGAGTTTTGGAGTACACTAGAACATATTTAAAGTGTCTTTCTGCTTACCTGTAAAATACAGCATGTCATACCTTTCATTTGGTGATTGTCACAGTGTGTATGGAAAATAAACATTACATTCCACATTGAAAAATATACACGTGACATTTTCAGTTTCATTTAAACAAAAGGAAAATATCCAGTTCTCCTTATTAATTCTGACAAATTAATAACAAAAATAGCATTTTCTTTTATATATTGTACTTCATTACGACAAAAGTTATGTACAACTTGTGTAAATCTAAAACAAACAAGTTTTATATAACAAATCTGTATACTGTATATTTTAAAATTGGAATTTCACAAAGCAAACTTGATTACTAGCTTTAGTGATTTTATATTCCTATTCAGCATATTTTTTTTTCTTTTCAGCTATCTGGAAGCCATATGGATTTGTTTCCAAATTACCGATTAGAAGATAAAAAGGTAAATGATTGAATGTAAAGCAGAAAATAGTGATAGTCTATTTACAGTTACTTAAAATACATGTTTATAGATTATTTTTGTGCCCCGTTTTAACATTCAAAAGTATCTTTTAAACTATCATTGAGTAGTTAAACCTCATTTTCCATTTAAAATCTGTGTTAAAAACACATTTACAGTTTTTGTTAATTTATTTTTTTTTAATTTTAATTAATTTTTGTACACAAAATGTGATATTTGTTGTAAATACATGTAACTTAAATTCATAAAGTGTGTAGAACAATATAAATAAATATACATTAGACAAAATAAGAGTGTGGGTTACATCACAGTGACACCTGCAAACTTAATGAACTCTAAGCTGTGACATGCATACAGTATATTACATCAGAGTAACCTGCCATACAGCATAGTGATGTCTTATTAACCACAAGATGAAATCCACCATTTCACCTTTTTCCTCAGCATAGTGGGGATATTGGGATAACAGTTTAATTTTTCAGGACTCCTTGATTATGACTGTCCATTCACCTCTGTCTCTCTTGGTACTGCAAATGAAGTAGAACACTGTCCTTGTGCTGGCCTTTTAGAAGGCATGGGAAAGGCACTATATAATTAAAAATGTATTATTACTATTAATGTACTGAGTGGGCCATGACTGGTCTGTTCACTGCAAAACAGAAAGGATTTTGTTATATAGCACCAGTTGTTCGCCTTCTGTGGAAAAGTTTCTAAAACTCCACAGGCCCAAGGTCTTCCTCATTTTATCTAGTCTCATATCCCAGGTCATCAGGGCCATGCCTTCCCCACTGTTGTATAGATATCATCACGGTGAAAAACAATGTTCTGCTTCACTGTGTTGTGAATTGCCAAAAACATATATTAAATTCAGAATACCTTGCCACCATACCTCTGAAAAGGATGAATGTTTAATAATTACATCCATCAATCCAGGGACATGCCCATTACAGCAAGCATCAGGCACGAGGCAAAAAAAAAATCCCTGGACTTGGCATTAGCTCACTGCAAAGTGAATACAATCACACACATACACTAGCGTCATTTTAGCATCACCAAATTCCCAAACCTGCATGACTTTGGAAGAAACTCCAGGCAGGGAAAATCAGGGACGTAGCAGCACTCCACCACAGTGCCATGTGTAATTATTTTTTATTTTTATTTTTTTATATATTTTTATTGATTTTATTATATTAATTTCATACAGATCAGTTTTTACAAAAAATAGGATTAAAAACAAAACAACCCAACCACCACCACTGAGAAAGAGAGCATGGCCAGCAGAGTAAAACTTAAAGCTGGACAAAATACATAAATTGATGAGTTTAATAGGCAGATAAAAAAAAAAAGGGAAATGCAAAGAAAATTATTTCCTCAGTGCTTTAAGAGCTTATTCTAAAATATTATTGATTAGATCCTGCCAGGTTTTGAAAAAGTTCTGCACTGATCCTCTAACTGAGAATTAAATTTTTTCCAATTTCAAATAGTATAAAACATCAGTTACCCACTGTCTTAAAAGAGGAGAGTTAGGATTCTTTTAGTTTAGTAAAACTAGTCTGCATGCAAATAGTGTAGTAAAGGCAATCATAGTTTGTTTGTCCTTCTCCACTTTAAGCCCATCTGGAAGAAAACCAAACACAGCTGTTAATGGGTTAGGAGGGATTGTGACACCAAGACTGCCTGAAAGGCACTTAAAAATTTTTGTCCAGAATGGTGTTAATTTGGTGCAGGCCCAAAACATGTGACCCAGTGTGGCTGGGACTTGTTTGCAGCGTTCGCAGGCTGGATCTTGCCCTGGAAACATTTTGGACAGTTTTAAGCAAGACAGAGGTGCTCGATATATAATTTTAAGTTGAATAATTGTATGCTTTGCACATATGGAGCTTGAGTGAATTCTCTGCATTGCTACCTTCCACTCCTTTTCTGATATGTTGAGTGATAGATCTTTTTCCCATTATCCTCTTGGATCTTTGAAAGGGAGGGACTGTAAAATAATTTTATATATTGCAGAAATGCTGTCTGAGTGCTCCAAATTGAGCAATATTTTTTCCGGCATAGAGGAAGGTGCGAGATGAGGGAAATCGGGCAGGTTCTGTTTGACAAAGTTTCTAATTTGAAGATAGTGAAAGAAATGTGTTGCAGGAAAGTTAAATTTGGAATGTAATTGTTCATAGGATGCAAAGATGTTGTCTATATAAAGATCTCTAAGCAGTTTAATCCCAAATGTTTTCCAGATATTAAAAACTGCACATGTTTGCGAGGGTTGAAAAAGGTGGTTCTCATGCAGAGGTGCCACAGATAAAAGATTCTCCATCTTAAAATTTTTTCTACATTGGTTTCATATTCTGAGTGAGTGAAGCACAGTTGGGTTATTAGTATATTGCCGATAACTTGCATTTATTGGGGCACAAAGCAGGGAATATAAAGAAGTACTACAGGATTTTATTTCTATTGCTGACAAAGCCTGTGTATGTTCATCTATTTGTGTCCAGGTTATTATAGCATGTATGTTTGCTGCCCAGTAATAAAGCTGCATCAAAAGAGCGACCTTACAAAGACAAAAGGCAGAAGGCGGCATGGCTCTACCTTACTTCAAGTTTTATTACTGGGCAGCAAATATACAGGAACCAATGTAGAAAGCATTTTAAGACAGAGAAGCTTCTATCTGTGGCACCCCTGCAAGAGAACCACCTCTTTCAACCTTCACAAACATATGCAGTTTTTAATATTTGGAAAAAATTTGGAATTAACTTGCTTGCATCTTATGAACAATTACATTCTAAATTTAACATTCCAGCTACACATTTCTTTCACTATCTTCAGATCAGAAACTTTGTTAAACAAAACCTTCCAGATTTTCCTCACCTTGCACCCTCATCCATGCTGGAAAAAATATTGCTCAATCTCAAGGACTTAGACTCCATCTCTACAATATATAAAATAATTTTACAATCCCTCCCTTTCAAAGATCCAAGAAGACACTGGGAAAAAGATCTTTCAATTAATATATCAGAAAAGGATTGGAAAGTAGCAATGCAGAGAATTCACTCGAGCTCCATATGCGCAAAGCATACAATTATACAGCTCAAAATTATATATCGAGCACATCTGTCTCGACTAAAACTCTCCAAAATGTTTCCAGGGCATGATCCAACCTGCAACCAAGTCCCAGCCTCACTAGGTCACATGTTCTGGTCCTGCACCAAATTAACATTATTATGGACAAACATTTTTAATTACCTTTCAGATAGCCTTGGACTCACAATCCCTCCAAACCCATTAACAGCTGTATTTGGTGTTCTTCCAGATGGGTTTAAAGCGGAGAAAGACAAACAAATTGTGATTGCATACCCTACACTTTTGGCACGTAGACTTATTCTCATAAACTGGAAGAACCCAAACTCTCCTCTTTTAAGTCAGTGGGAAACCGATGTGTTATATTATTTGAAGTTGGAATAAATCAAATACTCAGTTAGAGGATCCGTACAGACTTTTTTCAAAACATGGCAGGATCTAATCAGTAATGTTTTAAAATAAGTTCATAAGGCACAGAGAATTTATTAATTTAGGTATGTTTACAAGCCTTAAATTTAACACCTTTTGGCTTGCTCTCTCTCTCTCAGGGGTGGGGATCGATCTGTTCTTAATCTTTCTCTTTGTAAAAAGTTGATTGCTTTGTATGGATTGTAATAAAATTAATAAAAAATAAATAAAAAAAATAAAAAATAAAACTGAAGCTTGGGTAGAGCCATGCAGTCTTTGTAGGGTCGCTCTTTGGATACGTGGATGTTTTGAGTTTCAAATAAATTAGGTTATGGTTGAATCTGCTTGCTTAAAAAATGTTTTATTGATGTATATTGGAATGTTTTGAAATAAAAAGAGAAGCTTAGGAAGGATATTTACCTTAACAACGTTAATTCTTCCAGCTAGAGTGAGATGAAGGGTTGACCGTCTATGCTTAATTATTTCCATACAGACAGCGAAATTTTGTTGATAAAGAGCTTTATATTTACTTGTGATATTTATCCCTAGGTATTTAAACTTATCTGCAATGATAAAAGGGAAGGTGTCCAATCTCATATTGTATGCTTCAGAATTCACTGGAAAGAGTACACTTTTATTCAGATTAATTCTGAGACCAGAGATCTTTTGAAATTCTGTAAGTGCTGTTAAGACTGCAGGCACAGTATATTGTGGGTCTTATACATTGCATCCGGAAAGTATTCACAGCGCATCACTTTTTCCTCATTTTGTTATGTTACAGCCTTATTCCAAAATGGATTAAATTCATTTTTTTTCCTCAGAATTCTACACACAACACCCCATAATGACAATGTGAAAAAAGTTTACTTGAGGTTTTTGCAAATTTAAAAAATAATAATTAAAAATAAAAAAACTGACAAATCACATGTACATAAGTATTCACAGCCTTTGCTCAATACTTTGTCGATGCACCTTTGGCAGCAATTACAGCAGTTTGGCAAACTCCAGACGGGCTGCCATGTGCCTTTTATTAAGGAATGGCTTCTGTCTGGCCACTCTGCCATACAGGCCTGATTGGTGGATTGCTGCAGAGATGGTTGTCATTCTGAAAGGTTCTCCTCTCTCCACAGAGGACCTCTGCAGCTCTGACAGAGTGACCATCGAGTTCTTGGTCACCTCCCTGACTAAGGCCCTTCTCCCCCAATCGCTCAGTTTAGATGGCCGGCCAGCACTAGGAAGAGTCCTGGTGGTTTCGAACTTCTTCCACATACGGAAGGTGGAGGCCACTGTGCTCATTGGGACCTTTAAAGCAGCAGAAATTTTTTTGTAACCTTCCCCAGATTTGTGCCTCGAGACAATCCTGTCTCAGAGGTCTACAGACAATTCCTTTGACTTCATGCTTGTTTGTGCTCTGACATGAACTGTCAATTGTGGGACCTTATATAGGCAGGTGTGTGCCTTTCCAAATCATGTCCAATCAACTGAATTTACCACAGGTGGACTCCAATTAAGCTGCAGAAACATCTCAAGGATGATCAGGGGAAACAGGACGTACCTGAGCTCAATTTTGAGCTTCATGGCAAAGGCTGTGAATACTTATGTACTATACATGTGCTTTCTCAATGTTTTTATTTTTAATAAATTTGCAAAAATCTCAAGTAAACTTTTTTTCACGTTGTCATTATGGGGTGTTGTGTGTATAATTCTGAGGAAAAAATGAATTTAATCCATTTTGGAATAAGGCTGTAACATAACAAAATGTGGAAAAAGTGATGCGCTCTGAATACTTTCCAGATGCACTGTATATACAGTACCATATCATCTGCATATAGAGAAATTTTCTGTTCAGGTCCTTCTCTGATAATTCCCCATTATCTGATAAGCATTTCGACAGTGAACTCTGCCAGTGGTTGAATGTCGATTGCAAATAGCAGTGGTGACAAGGGGCATCCTTGTTTGGTACCACGTTCTAGTTTAAAGTAGTCTGAACAAATGTTGTTGATACAAACCAAGGCTTCTGGATTGGTATATAGTAGTTTGATCCATGCACAAATATTCGGGCCAAATTTCTCTAATGTAGTAAAAAGGTAGGTCCATTCAATCATATTAAATGCTTTTCCTGCATCCAACGACAATATCTCTGGGGTGTTTGACTTTGTTGTTGAATATATTACATTAAACAGGCGTCGATGATTGGAAGCTGTCGGCCTTTAATAAGTTCAGTTTGATCTTGTAATATTACCGAAGGCAGCACTTTCTCCATCCTTCTAGCTAAGACTTTGGAGAGTATCTTAACATCATTATTCAGAAGTGAAATTGGTCTATTTGATGCACATTATAATAAGTCCTTATTTTGTTTAAGAAAGACTGTGATTAATGCTTGGCGAAATGTTTGAGGTAGAATTTGATTGTCTCTAGCTTCTGTAAATGTTGCTAAGAATTTGATTGTCTATAGCTTCTGTAAATGTTGCTAATAAGAGGGGAGCTAGCTGAGTGGAGAATTTATTCTAAAATTCTACAGGGTAGCCATCAGGGCCTGCTACTTTCCCGCTTTGAAATGACTTTATAGCATCTAGTAATTCTGACAACGCCAAAGGTTTATCCAGTTCCTCTGCACTAAAAGTATCTATTTGTAGTATCTGTGATGTATAGAAATGCATTAGATTTTGTGTTGTCTTCTGTAAACTCAGTAGAATTTAAGGATTTATAGTAGTCTCTGAATGTGTGCATTATATTTTTATGGTCAATGATTTTATGTCTATTTGTGTTGGTGATTGCTGGGATTGAATTGCGAACTTCTTGCTTGTGGATTTGTTGAGCTAAGAGCTTATTAGCTTTCTCTCCATGTTCATAATAATGATGTCTTGATTTAAAAATGAGTTATTCAGTTTCTTTAGTTGTTAACAGGTGAGCTCTGAATGTAGTGCCTGCTTTTTCCTATGAAGAGCCTCACTTGGACCCCTGGCATGCTCTTCATCTATTCTAGTAATTTCGCTGGTTAGCTCTGGTACCTTATTGATTTCTAATTTATTTCTGTGGGAAAGTTATGAAATAATCTGTCCTCTTAAGAAGGACTTTAGAGTTTCCCAGAGTATTCCTGCAGAGACCTCTGAGGTTGTATTTGTCTCTAGAAAGAAATTGATTTGTTTGGATATAAATTTTGTACAGTTCTCATCTGCTAATAGAAGTGGTTTAAGATGCCATCTGCGAGATGAGTGTGTGGGGCCTAATGAGTTTAGCTCCACAATCAAAGGGGCATGGTCAGAAATAACAATAGCGTCGTACTTGCAAGATTTAATCGTAGGCAAGAAATTAACTATAAAGAAATAATCAATTCTTGAGTAGCAATGATGCACTGGTGAGTAGAAAGAATATGTTCTTGAGTTTGGGTTTAGAAATCTCCAGGGGTCTGATAAATTGTGGTCAGTTAAAAACTGTGCAATTATCTTTGAAGTGATAGATGTTATCCCCCATGTGACAGGAGACCTATCTAAGAGTGGATTTAAAACACAATTAAAGTCCCCAGCCATTATAATTTTATGAGTGTTCACATTGGGAATGGATGTAAATACATTTTGTATGAATTCCCTGTCATCAACATTGGGTGCATAAACATTTATCAAAATCACTTTACAGTTAAATAAATTGCCCATGACAATCACATATCTCCCTTCAGGATCAGATTCAATATCTGATACCACAAATGAGAATTCCCACACCTCTAGTTTTCTTTGTAAAGGTGGAATGGAACATGAGACAGCTTTAACCTTAATTTCCAATTTTTTCACGAGATATTGCCGTGAAGCTTATTGTTATGTTGGTAGTTATCATTATAAGGATTAAAATAATAGATTAAATGTAGTTTGCTCTCTTTCTCTCTCCCCCCCATCCCCCACCCCCCCATTTTGCCTCCCCACGTGAGGCTGGACCCCACTTCACAAAGTCCCAGTCCTCTGACATACCATGTGTAATTATTAACAGTATTCATTATTTAAATAAAGTTAGCCATTTATCTGTAAAACATAATATACATACTTTAATGCATTTCATCACGAAAGTGATATCAAGTATAAATCTAAGAATTCTATATGTGCAGAGAGCTGGAATATCATACATTTAATGTGTTCTGTGTGGCAATTGTTGCCTGCTGCTGCTGTTAGGGCAGCAGGAGGCCCCAGAAGCACATAGTGATTAACAGTTGGGTCAGATTTAAGATGATGTTTATGATGTTCTATTTTAATGACAAAATAAACTGCAAGATTATTGTGGAAATTTCAAGATTAAACTCAGTTTCCACTTAATCACAAAATAGACCTCTTCACCGTGTCCCTAATTTTTTTGTCTTTGACTCAAATACACTTCTGTATATTCTGATGTTGTTTTAAAGGTGCCAAAAAAAAATTTTAAATTGTATCGTGTCTTTACAATGGGGAATATGCAACGTTTGAAAATAAAAGCACCACGAATACAATTGGATGTCATCATTTAAGTTTAATGATTTGCTTCACCACATCGAACCATTCATCCACCATTGAAGCACGCACATTGATCACACTTCACCCAACAGTTTTTTCCTGATACTGCAACTCATGCAAGCGTCGTGTTAAATTCTGAGGACGTGCTCAGAGGACATGTCAAATGAACGCTCGGAATGCATGGCAGCCATGATGCATCCTCATACGCATTCGGTGCATGAAGTATAAACCAGCCATAACAGTACTCACAGGTACACTAAGAATCACTGCATATATTTTTGTTTGAAATTGAAAGAACACTGAAGAGTAAACTAACAAAGAGAGAACATGCGGCAAACTGAGTTTGGGTATGGTAAGTGAATTCATGACACTTTAAGTGTAAAACTGCTTGTTACAAAGCTTCAAAGTTATACTAAAAGCAGTGCTTAGAAATCGAGCAAACTTCAAGTCCCTTCATCAAATGCATAATTCTCAATAGAGACAAAACTGTGATCAGAACTTGACTCAGGCATTGTGGGTAAGAATGCATAAAGATGAGTTGTTGCAGAAGGCATTTGTTTCCTGTCTTTTACGCACAGCTGTCACATGTAATGTAAATGACCAGTCATAGACAGCTATATATCTTTAGAATGGGCTGAAACTCTATGTTTCACTGTATGTGGCTTAATGTAGGTGTCTTTGATAAAAGCAAATTCATCCGGTTGTGACATGCTGCTTGACTCAGGGTATATGTGGGAAAATCTCATATTTTATTACCGAAAGAGACTATACACAACATGGAAATTTAGGATTTATTTGAATGAAGACACCCTTGGATATGTAAAAATACCATTATTGCTTATATATCATTATGCTTATATTTCATACAATTTTGTCATTATATTAGAATTGTCAGTTTATTTCAGGGATCTAAATTAATTTGCATGTTTATGGTAGCTATGCAGTAAGATTAGGATTATATTCTGTCACTGTAAATTACCTGTTATTCTGGCAGGTTAAATAGAAAGTTACTCACACCTCCCAAATATTGTTACACAAAGAGAGTTCTTTTAACCTCTGCTCCAAGAGTGAGATCATTTTAGAGAAATGTGAAAAGGAAAAAAAAGAAAGCCTACTATTACAGCCAAGTTGGTTTTCTGAAATGATGTGCCTCATGCACATACAAAATTTTTTAGAGAGTATTGCAGTGTTAGCATCGGGCTCTGTGTTGGAACAATCTCTAGACACATCACACACACACATATACACCCCAGAGCCAATTTAGCATCGCCATGCCACCTAACCTGCATGTCTTTGGACTGTGGAAGGAAACAGACACTGATACAAAGAGCTTAAGCCACAAAGCTTATTAAGAGACCCCAAAACCCCTGTATCTGCACCATGTCTACAAGGCGCAAGGTAGATTTATCAAATAGAGGTGAACACTTATCCTTTTTCAATCTTTTCCTAAGTGATGTGATGACAGTGTTAGTTATAATTGTGAGTACACTCAACAGATATGATCCAAAAGCACACACTGCACATGTGGTTACACATGCGGTTTGATGCCAGCTGTGATAAGTGGCTTATATTTTTTGCATTTTTTGTTTATAATTCAAATGTCTGTGCTTGAAACACCTTGTAAACAGCAGATCATAAGCGAAAAATGCTTCAGGTGTTTGCATTTTCCTTAACAGCAACTTATCTGACATTTCACATAGAAAAGAGAAATCAGTTTTGACAATTAAAATGCTTTGAGGCACTGATAAGAGATTTCCTGTAGTTAAACATCTGAATAAAACACTGTTTATTGACAAAGCACTTATTCTTTCATATATGCACTTATGCACTCTGATTCTTTGCTCATGCACTACTTGCGCTTAATACCATGTGAAGTCCAAAGAATGGTTCAAGCACAGGCCCCTTCCCCATCCTCCATCCTGTCTACATATTGTCCTTTGTTGTGTTAGGGTTATAGGGTGAACCTATTCTACATTTTATACTCTTTTATTATGTAGACCTTAACAAAATGTCTCAAATCCCATAATCTTACCATACTGTCAGGTAATGTAGTTTAGTATTCCCCTTCCTTTATAGTTTTAATACCAATCAATTAGTAAAAGAACACACAGGAAAAAATTACTAATTTATTCATACAATATATGGTAGATAATATTTTACTATTAATACTTCCATATCAAAGCAAACAGAATGTGGCATTACAAACCATTCACCCTGATAGTGCTAGATTTGTAGTTTCAGGCAGTGCCTAAACTTACATATGATTCCACTGTTACTCTAGTCAGCTCTTCTCAGGTTATCATCTGAATAGGACGAAGCAACCTGTCTGAATATGGCCACTAAAAGTGAGGTGTTCTCAAAATGAAAGATGTCTTAGACCCTGGATATACTGTTATTGTGTTGTTTTTAGATCTAACTGTAGCATTTGATATAGTTGTTCATGACATCCTTATCTTCCATCTTGAGTAGTAGGTGGGTATCCAAGGAACTGCTTTGGAATGGTTTGGGCAATACCTAACAGACAGAATATTTTCAGTCAGCCTCTGCCCCTCTCACCTGTGGTGTCTCTCAAGGATTTTTTCTTGGGCGTATTCATTTTTCACTGTATACAGTGGGAGGCCACGTCAAACAGCCGCCTGGAGCAATACAGGTCCATGACAGGACCATGCACGATCCGTGCACGGAATGTGATCCCCCGCGATGACGCAGTTAATGATGCCCCGCCCCATAAACGCCCCCATGCGCTTTCTAAAAAGATGGTTGCAATGCTGTATAATCCCGCCAGATGGAGCATTGACTGCTTCAGTTAACTGCAGTGTCCAGGAAGCCCTATACCGTATCTTTAATATACTGTACAGGCAGTTCTTGTATTGTCAACATACTGTAGTTTCATAAATAGATGACGTGGTAAAAAAAACAACAACAAACCGATTAATAAAACAGATTTGTTAAATCACTCATTACACAACCCATGATGATACGGAAGCGTATTAGGGCCACGGTGAAAAAAAAAATACGGACACAGTGAAGAAAAAAAAATCAAAATGTCGAGATTAAAGTCGACATGTTGACTTTATTCTCGACATTTCCACTTTATTCTTGCCATTTACGTCGAGATTAAAGTCGACATGTTGACTTTATTCTCGACATTTCCACTTTATTCTCGCTATTTATGTCGAGATTAAAGTCGACATTTCCACTTTATTCTAATAGTTTATTTTGTCAGTAGAATGTCGCAAACTAAACTTCATCTTAAAATGAATGTTTAATTTACTAGATTTTCTCAAACCCCCGTCATAAGTTAATGTAGCACATTAAATGCTTTTTATTAAGTGTTCCCCGACCCAGTTTTTAATCTCCATGCGCTTCTTAAACTGACTTCCTCTTGCACACAGACAGCAGACAGCGATCACCGCACATTGACTTCATGATATTCCTGCTCTATGAACATTCAGAATACTAACATACAGTGCATGATATCTTCTTCACGATGAAATGCATTAAAGCATGTATTAAACACGGGTGGCGGGGGGCACGGTGGCGTGGCTGTAGTGCTGCTCCCTTGCATTATGGGGTCCCCAGGTGTATGTTCAGTGTAGTGAACTTTATGACAGGTGTGACGAGGCTCCAAAAAACTGGATATATGAATGGGTATCGCACTGGTTTAGCTGGAATATCGCAGAATTCAATGGATGTTCTGCTGAGCGGGCTTTCTTTATTGCATGCGCGCTGTCTCTATCTGACGTACTAAACCTCCAGTTCCTATCCTTGCTTTTTCTTTCTGCACATAACCAATCACCACACGATAAACGTCTTTGTGAAATTAAAACAAGTTATAAACTTAGACCTCGG
>JANRMT010062791.1:322167-341699 GCA_026402145.1 Polypterus bichir lapradei | reverse complement strand
AGCGTAATTGTGACTGCATTCTCGTACCAATGTTTTTGCGAACTGCTGTGCCTGCGTGCACTTTTCGTGGTATTACACGTCTATTTTTTTTGAGCATACCCGGGTCACTATAAACACAGGAACATCTGTTGTGTACAAGTATAACAAAACAAGTTCACTTTTATTCTAGACTATAAGTGAAGAAAAAATAAAGCAAGTTACAGTAGGCGGTTGATACGACAGCTTGCGTGGGGCAATGCTAAGAACTGCTGATTTCCGATCCGTGCTATATAAAATCATCCCATTCAAATATTAACAATTCCCACACACCCTTCCAACATTTACGACATGTGTACTTGTTGCAGTGTACACACCTCTCTGTGCTATGGTTCCTATTACACTGAATGAGCACCTGACACTGTACTTTCTTCCCTATATAAATAACATTCGAGCTATAGCGCGTCTCCAGATAAATCACATTTGAGCTATAGCACGTTTTTATGTGAAAACAGCATTGTCAGATGGGGGGTATGGAGGAATATTTCGGACAAAATTAAATAAATAGATAAATGCGTAAATAAATAAAAGTACTGTGAAGTGTGAGCATAAATAAATGTATCATGAAATGAAACCTTAATAAATAAATGTATCATGAAATGAGAGTATAAATAAATAAGTGTGTCACGAAACATGTTTTTTGTTGCTTATTTATTTATTTCATTTTGTCCGTAACATTCCTGCAAACCGTCATGAAATACAACTTGAAATAAAACTGTCACTTTCACTCGTCAAAGTTGAGAAGGTGGGCTCTAACACTCCCTCTACTTACTGATTGGTGAATCGATAGCACAAGAATTAATTAGAAAAATGCTTACTACTGCCGATGAAATGGATTCTGCCGAAGATAGTACGTATTTCAGAGAGAGAATTGAAGATTTATCGGAAGAAATTACAATGTTAGCGGCCCTTTTAGACTCCGATATAGGTAAAACTATTTTTGAAATTATCGAAGAACAGGTGGAACGGACTCTACTACAATCCAGATCAGGTGACGCATTTCCCTGCTCTGGACGTTCATCCTTTGACATTCCAGCTGAGTCAATAGAACACCTTCTTTTATGCGGTTTAAAAGTACGACAGATTGCAGATCTATATGGTGTATCGGGGGAGACGATCACAAGGCGAATGAGCCAGTTTGATATACGGTAAGCTGCAACGGCTGTAATAGTTTAGGTACTTTGACATGGAATGCCCAAAGCAGCTCCAAGTAATATTTTGAACTGAGTATCTGACCCTTGTTTTACGGGTATAAAGTCCGGTGCATATTCGCAGCTACTTTTTCAAACAACTCTAGTGGCAAAGTTGTTCTATTGACTCAGTTGGAATGTGAAAGGATGGACGTCCAGAGAAGGGAACTGCATCACCTGAACTGGAGTGTAGTAGAGTCTGTTCCACCTGTTCTTCGATAATTTCAAAAATAGTTTCATCTATATCGGAGTCTAAAAGGGCCGCAAACATTGTAATTTCTTCCGATAAATCTTCAGTTCTCTCTCTGAAATACGTAATATCTTCGGCAGAATCCATTTCATCGGCAGTAGTAAGCATTTTTCTAATTAATTCTTGTGCTATTGATTCACCAATCAGTTACTAAAGGGCGTGTTAGAGCCCACCCTCTCAACTTTGACGAGTGAAAGTGACAGTTTTATTTCAAGTCGTATTTCATGACGGTTTGCAGGAATGTTACGGACAAAATGAAATAAATAAATAAGCAACAAAAAACATGTTTCGTGACACACTTATTTATTTATGCTCTCATTTCATGACAAATTTATTTCTTAAGGCTTCATTTCATGATACATTTATTTATTTATGCTTACATTTCACAGTACTTTTATTTATTTGCGCATTTATTTATTTATTTATTTAATTTTGTCCGAAATAGTCCTCCATGGGGGGGGGGGATCGTGAACGCGACTGAGAGAATGGAACTGAATTAAAAAAAAAAGCTAATCTTTACAATTACAGACTGAAATCAAATTATGTTTTTATTCTAAAATAGTTAAAAATAAATAAATAACCTTCGCCGTTCTGCCTGCCTGAACTCCCTGTCTATCTATATAGTAATAACAGTAATTTTATTATTATATAGGAGCTTCCCTGTCTGCCTATCATATAGTGCCTTTCCTTCCTACCTATCTATATATCTATCCCCTTAGCTGTTTTTATATATCTATTATACAGTGCCTTCCCTGTTTATTTATATATCTAATGCCTTCTCTGCCTGTCTGATTGCATATAGCGCTGAACCTACTGCTCTGTACTATTCTGGCCTCTGCGTGTCCTGGAGTACAAAAGAAACACCACCATACAGCAACATGTGGGGACTGGCAAGATCGGGGAAAAAAACACGCGGTCACTGATTACAAACCGCAAGATGAATGAAAGAGACAATATATGTAAAAAACATCATTGTACTAATGCAATATTATTTGAAAACGATCAGCGTCAGATCGGGTTTGAATATGCTCCCGATCTGACGCTGTTCAGTTTCAGATAATATTGCATGTGCTGTGTGTTGAAACTGCTGCACTGAATAAGCTGACTTCTTCTGTAAGAGCGTCAGCGTGTATTCAAACCCGATCTGACGTTGTTCGTTTTCAAATAATATTGCATGTACTGTACTATTTTAGAATAAAAACATAATTTGATTTCAGTCAGTCTGTAAGAGCCAGTGTAAATGCATGATAATTGTAAAGGTTAGCTTTTTTTTTTAATTCAGTTCCATTCTCTCAGTCGCATTCACGATCCCCCCCATCTGACAATGCTGTTTTCACATAAAGACGTGCTATAGCTCAAATGTGATTTATTTGGAGACGCGCTATAGCTCGAATGTTATTTATATAGGGAAGAAAGTACAGTGTCAGGTGCTCATTCAGTGTAATAGGAACCATAGCACAGAGAGGTGTGTAAACTGCAACAAGTACACATGCCGTAAATGTTGGAAGGGTGTGAGGGAATTGTTTATATTTGAATGGGATGATTTTATATAGCACGGATCGGAAATCAGTTTTGTATGTTTTTATTTTAAAATAGTAAGAATAACAGCAGTTTACTTTTCAAAAGAGAATCGTGCAGGATCGAACTCATAACCTTTTGGTTACAAGTCAGCAGTTGATACCATTACACTACCATGACAGTTGAGATACGTATGTGTCAATGTGGCATGTTAATGCGGCTTTTTTTCCTGCAGTTATATTATTGAATAAAAGCATACTTGTTCTGTTATATTTGTACCTTTTGTGAAGCTGTTAATTTGATATTTGGACTTCAGGCTTCATATATTATATAGTTTATGCCTACATTTTGTCATTTACTACTACAATATGAAAAACGTTTCTGTTTTAAAAATGTGTTTACACAGATTACTGTAGAAACGGAACACACGTGAAATACGTGTATTCCAAATAATGATCTATTATTTCCACTCTAAAACTCCACTTCACTCCCAGATAATCAATCAAGGCATGAGCTGGGAGAAGTTTGTGCACTTTCTAAGTCGATGGGGGGATGGAATAGCCGGCTACTTGCAACTTTTCTTTATCAACACATTTAGATTAACAAAAGACGCTGGCGGAGAGGTGAGAACGGTTTTAAGAAGCGATTTAAGGTGGGACGGATCTAAGAGTTTTTTCGTAGGCTCTGGTAATTCTAGTGTTAAGCTGCCATCTTAATCTCTGTATTGCAGTTTGGTAGTGTCAGTTCGGCAGGGGAGGGGGTGGGTTGTTAAAATCACGTGATTGCAACTCAGCGCACCTAAATTGCTGGCGTGTGTTAACGTGTTCTTGAGAACCAGTGGTGGAACCAGGTAAATGAATAAATAGGGCATGAATGGGCGTGTTTACTGCGAAATCTTGACACGCCTTCTGTCAGTAGAGGAAGGGGGGGATCACGGCGTGCATAGGGCAGCCGTACGCCATTCACACGGCCGCGGCTATTTGACGTGGCTCCATCTGTATGTTGCCCTTAGGATACATTTAAAAAATATATATGTGATATTTCTTTTCATTGCTTCACAGATGATACACAGCTGTATCTTCCACTGAAACAGAGCAAAACGAACTATCCTGAACCATTACTGGAATGTCTGAAAATCATTGAAATATAGATGTCACTAAATGTTCTTAGTTTAAATGACAAAAAACAGATTTAGTGTATTTTGGACCTTCTGATATTATTTGTGCTGCTGCAAATGATCTTGGTCCTTTGACAACCTACTGTAAACCTTTCACAAAAAAATCTTGGTGTGATTTTGATAATGCTCTCAAATTAAATAAATACATTAACTCCATTGTAAAAGTCAGATATTTCTATCAGCTCATGGTGCTAGCTAAAGTCAAGCCTTTTCTTTCTGCAGTTGATTTTCAAAACTAACTTCATGCTTTTGTCTCTTCTCGACTTGACTTTTGAAACTCATTATACAGTGAAGTTAAGTATTAGCCATCCCTTGCATGTCTTCATCTAGTCCATAACACTGTGGCCAGGCTCCTAAGAGGCACAGAAAAACATAATCACCTCACACTAATTTTAGTTTTTCTTCATTGGCTTCCTGTTCGCTACAGGATCAAGTTTAAAGTTTTATTGTTGTTTTTAAGTATCTAAATGGTTTAGCCCTTTTTTATTTTACTGACTTCCTTTTACACCCTTACTCTCCATCATGCTCACTTTGGTCATCTGACCAGAAGTTACTGGTTGTGCCGAGGTCTAGCGTAAACTTTGGTAATGATCTACCTTTTTATGTTAGGTCAGCACAAACTTTGGTCACTTTTAAGTTCAGTCTAAAAACCTATCTTTAGCTTTTTAAACATGCTTGAGATTACTGGTTTTTAAATCTATTTATACATTTTTGTGCATTTATCTACTGTATCTATATATTTATTACTGTATGTATGGGAACTGTATAACACTTTGGTCAAATTCTGTTGTTTTAAATGTGCTCTGTAAATAAAATCGACTTGCTTTGATTTGGACAGAGCATGCCATTGCAAGCCTCCTCTTATTGACTCAAAAGTTAGCATTTTCTCCATGTTTTGGACAAATAAGAAAGTTGTAAATTGCCCAGGTGGTCTTCTTATCAAAGAACGTCGGGTCAGTTTTCTCCCTAACAAAAGGTCTTAACTGATATTTGAAAATGTCCATGGCTGGCTCGTACAGTTTCCCTGCATATTAAAATTAGACATTGTTAGACGTGAATAAAAAAGTATCATATGCTAAATATTATTCTTCTCTACAAGTGTTATTACCACTAAATGGAATTCACTTATAATTCAACCATTATTACTTAAATTGCACCACTTACAGTAGAACAATTTCATAACACTTAATCAAGCCAAGAGTCTAAATATGCAAGGTCTCAAGGTGAACATGAGAAAGGATCCAGAACAGTGATTGGGTTTAATACAAAACAGCATTTTGACAATTTCAGAAAGTGGGAGGGGTGAGTCAATCACTTATGGCACCATCTGCCTGCAAGACTCTCTCAGAAAATGCATTATATTTCAGAAATCACAGGGAATTGAGTTGTATTGTGAGTCACATAGTTAAATTTAGAAGTCTGCAGTTTGAATGTTTTTGTTCTAATCTCTGTATTTACTTTAAAAACAGATTAGTGTTTCTCTCATGTTTTTCTATAGTTTTCATATATTTTTCCATCCATCCATCCATCTATTATCCAACCCGCTATATCCTAACACAGGGTCACGGGGGTCTGCTGGAGCCAATCCCAGCCAACACAGGGTACAAGGCAGGAACAAATCCAGGGCTCACATACACTCACACACCAAGCACACACTTAGGAGAATTTAGGATCGCCAGTGCACCTAACCTGTGAGAGGAAACTGGAGCACCCGGAGGAAACCCACGCAGATATGGGGAGAACATGCAAACTCCACGCAGGGAGGACCTGGGAGGCGAACCCAGGTCTCCTTACTGTGAAGCAGCAGCGCTACCACTGCACCACCATGCCACCTCCATTTATTTATCGTATGATTATTTTTGGAACATGTTGGTTTACTCTTTGTTTTCATGTAGTACTAGGCTGTTGTACCATGTTAGCCATTATGAATGTAGAGAAAAGCCAAGCAAAATGACATCTTTTATTGGCTAACAAAAAAGATTACAATATGCAAGCTTTCAAGGCAACTCAGGCGAAGAAGGGGCCTGAGTTGCCTCAAAAGCTTGCGTATTGTAATCTTTTTAGTTAGCCAATAAAAGGTGTCATTTTGCTTGGCTTTTCTCTTTATTTTCATAAAATCATGCAACTGTCATGAAAGAATGTGTAATTTATACAAAACTTAAACATAAAAACTAAGTTTCAAAATTCACTTTGAAGGTTTCGATCTAGATCTTATCTTCCTGTTATTGTTTTTTGCTACAACTTTATCTTGCTTCAAAGAGGTTGATGTTATTCCTGCCCATCTGAAGAACATGCAATAACCAATTTTTTTTTTTCTTTTTTACATACAAAACTTTCCTGAACCTTATTGCTTCTTTAACTTAGTCTGTTTTGACCCATTGGTTAATACTTACAGTATGCTTTCCTGTTTTTCCCTTCTGAACATATTCTTTATTTATTAATGTTTCAATAAGCCACTTTTCTTTTCCATGTTGATGATGTCCGATAAAGTCAAGCACTAACGCTTGCCTGGTGGTCTGATTCATTCATTTCCCAAGAACATCTGCTTCCTTCTTTTCAAGCCCTCCTGGATTAAAAGCTTGCTGCCAGTCAAAAATCTTGCTTTACCCAGCCTGCTGACATATACATTTACTTGTTCCCTCCAGCCTAAAGCTTATGAAGAGCTTTTAACTTTCTGCTGCAGTATTTTCTCCCAAGTGCAGTATTGGGCAGTAATGGGCTTATACCACAAAGCATTTCAGCTTGAATATTTTAACTGTTGTGAACTGTCTGTGATGAACTGTGAACCCATGTTCTCTGGCTCAGAGGTGAGCACTTTGCAGCATGAACTAAACGGAAAGCATAATCTGTCAGCCATCTCTGACCACTGTGTGCACTATGCTTCTTGGTGACTTTATCCGATCTCTGCCTGTGTCAGCTCCCACCTTCTCTGAGCAACATTACCACTATAGTGTTTTACTGTATAGAGTCCAATGTGACCCTATTCTCCCCTTTATGCTCATTATTACATAGACTTTACCAAAACGCCTCAAATCCCATACATGTCCCACTCTGTGGTCAGGTACTGTACTTCAGTATTTCCTCCCCTGTTTCCTTCATTATCTATAACCTCAGGCAATTAGACAGAATAAAAGAACAAGCAGGAGAAGGAGCTACACATTTACTTGTTTAATTTATGTAATATGCTCAAATTATAAGCGAAGTACAATGAGGGTGACAAAAATACCATTACAGCTTAAGTAGTAGTGAATCTTGCATTGATAGGTTGCTCCCAGCTTATATTCAGTCTAGTTTGGTCTTTGGTATCACATGGTCTTTGAATTGAGTATTAAAAACAGGCTTCATGCCTGTTTCAATATGGCTAAGATGGGTTGCCTTCATCATAGAGAAATGGCTTCATAGCAACATGACAAGAGAGGGCTAGAGTAGCAGAGTGATCAACTTACAGTACATCATTTTTTTTTCACCAATCCTAGACTAATGGGTGTGGTTTAACACCCTTGGTTCATCCAATTCTGTTTCAGCTGTACGAATGTAGTACAGAATAGCTTATTATAAACAGCCACATTTCAGTCCTCCAGACCGTGCTTCATATCAGCTAGGCAGTTTATTGCTTTCCAGTGGGGGATGGCTTATAGGCTCATGTAGTGTCCAAACAGAGTCACCCTTGCCAAACTGGTTTGATGCATATCCCCAGCCTGTCATAAATTTCACATCCTGAGTCAGTGCTTAACACTAATTCCTAAAGAGCTCTCTGCACTCTTGCAAAATTTTCTCCCAAATGCAGTAATGGATAATATGTAATTTATAAAACAATAACATTTATAATTTTTGTTTTATGGTCCCCAAAACAATTTTGATATTCAGGCTTTCGTGAAGTCAATGGGGTTTATTAGGAGATCCCAAAACCACTGTATTTTATACAGGTGATTGCTTGTTATGATGTGATAATGTGTTAGATATAACTGTGAATGAGCTCAACAGACATGACCCAGCAACACAAACTACCAGTAAATTAAAGGTTGCACATATGATGTGATACCAGTTGTGACAAATGGCAGATTGTTTTTGTATTTATTTTATATAGTTAAAAAGCCTGAAGTGGAAAAGTTCTAGTTAACAGAATTTTAACTTGAAACACCTTCAGGTCAGCAGGTCACAAGCAAAAAATGTTTCAGATGTTTGCATTTCCTTAACAACAACTTACTTGTCGCTTTGCACAGACATGAGAAATCCTTTGTGAAGATAAAAACATTCTTTGATACACTGACAAGATTTTCTGTAGTTTACACATCTGATGTAAACTATGTACATGTTGTATATTGACAAATCACTTATACTTTCATGTATTACAAACTCTCTCTCCTCTTATGCACTACTTGCTTTTTTGTGCATTGTCTACTCAAGCCTACTGCTAAATTTTGATAGTTCACTCAGTATCTAGTGAAGCACAAAAAAGGCTAGTTCCTTATAAAAATGAAATAGCGTTTCTGTCTGTTTATTCCTTTATCCTGCCAGGTAAAAAAAAAAAAAATTACAAAAAAATGTAACAGCTAAAAAGTAAAAACTGCTATAAAGCTCTTTAGCAGTCTCTAAATACTCAAATATTTTTAAGATACTTCTTAAATCATGGGTCTAGGGAAATTTTTGTTTTCATTCTTTGTTAGTGAAGCTGTCTGGATAATGGGAACAATGCTGAAATACAGTAAAAATTGCCTTAAATAGCTGACAGAACCAAGAAATGTCTTGCTTATACCCATGCTTCTCACATGAGTAGATTATCTTTTATGTAGTTATCCATGGCCTTGGCTTCTAAAAGAGAGAGAGAGAGCATGTATTTATCTTTCAAAGGAGTCCTAGGAAGACCCAATTAGTGTATTAGTCCTGAAATGTTAAAGCTCTATGCAAAGCCTCAATTTAATAAATTAAATTTATCTTGCACCTGGATGGGGACCATAACACTATTTTGTATAATCGTTTGATTGTCAGTACCGGCTTCTCCTTATTCAACACGTGTGCTTGGAAACTATATGTTTCCTTTAAATCGTCCATTTCGGGCATTTTGGAACCATATGCCCATATAGCCCACAATTAAAGCATAACCCTTCAGAAAAATGTCTTGCGCTCTTCAAAAGTAATTTTAATTTTTTAAGTCCATAAATCATTAAAATCCCATTTTAATTCCTGATACTCTTTTGTTAAATTAATGGTTTAATCAGCATAGCAACCAACAAAGAACCTATGATGTATAAGCTGTTGCTATATGCAGGACTTAATATTTTTTCTGCTCAGTTGTTTCTTGAATATCTTCAAATATAGCAAACAGAACATACAATATGTAAAAGGACATATACCATGACAGCGCCCAAGCTGTCATCCACCCCAGCCTCCCTGCACCATCCTGAATCAGGTAATAAAATATAGAAACTAATATGTAATAATTGAAAGGCAGCAATGACCTAACAGGGCTGTGCCTATCAGAAAAATAGATAATAGCGAGAGACCAGTCCTCAGTGGTTTTCATGGATGTTTTGTTAATTAAAGAAACAGATAACTGCATATGTAACAAATTGTGAAATGAAAATGCCTAATTATCATATATCACTGATGTGGGGGTTCTTCAGTATGAACACTTGAGGAGTTTAGCGGCAAAGCCTTCTAAACAGGTAATGTTTTGCAAGTATGAGGTGAAATGTAAGGAAGGAGAGATCTAAAAGATGTAGAATTTAAGACAGTAAAAATATCATGATTTTCTCGAGACACTTTAACATCCCACAAGACAAGGCAGTGAGACAAAAGGACAGCTGCTGCATAGCAAGACAGCAGCTGATCCGACCGCATCTTCTTAGCGTGCGTTCAGCCCCCCTTCACAACGCGAGTTACAGAGACGCGAAGTGGCTGGCGTGCAGTGCACCCCTTGTGGAGGGGGGTGGGCGAGCGAAGTGAGCCCCCTAGTATATATAAAGAAGAAAAGAAGACAGGGCTCTAGATATATAGGTTCAGATGTCCAGATACATAGCTCAGAGCCAGAGCAGGTGGAGAAATGTGCATGTGACATTCAGAGGACAAAAGTGACAAAGATAATCAGGCACAAGATCCATTAAATGGCATTTACAGGGAGTAGGGCAACACCTGTGAAGGAATTTTAATTGAGTTTATTTATAATTAGGATTTCAGAAAAAGAGTTAAAATTATGCAATATTTTGTCACAGGCAAAAAAGAATTTACTAGTGGTATGAAAACCAAGCCAACAATCCTAATTCCTTTATCCATTGAATTTCAAAGAATTGGAACACCATGAATAACAGTACAGGGTCGTTTAGAGCAAACCCTTTTTCTTTTTTCCTTTCAATACATTGTGACTCTGATAATTCTGAGGTTGTAGGCAGGTATAGCGAGCCCCAACAGGTCACCTCAAAATATGTTGTCAGAAAAACAGAGAGGTAATGATACTAGGCACTCAGTCATAAGGAAGAATGACACACAGGTTTGCTTCAGAGACCAAGAACCAATCTCGCCAGATAGAGCTGTTCTGGCAGCATAATATCTATTCCGATATGAGTGTTTGTGTCTGGGCCACTGCTAATATAGAAATGTTTTCACCTGTTGGATGTCGGTATTGCTTAATATTGCTTCCTTAATAATTTTCAACTGGGATGTTGAAGAAATTGTGATTGTTCAAAAAAGTGTCAACAAATGCTTTTACTTCTTACTATCTATCTGATTGGTCACATTTTCTTAATGGTTTCCTAGAGAGTGTATCAGAAACTGCTATTTACTTGCCAGAAACATACTTTGCTTTCATATTGAAACACATAAGTCACATTAACAAATGCTGACATCTCAATGGGGCACAATCAGATATCACAGCAGAACTAAGGATTTGCGGCCTGTTTGCAGGCAAGATCCATCCATGCCTTGCAAGTACTGGAAAAACTGCTCACATGCTCAAACTGCTGCTAGATACTCTCTTTCAGTTTGAGAGTATATGCATTCTGTTTCTGTTAGAGTTCATGAGCGGAAAGCAATTGCACAAACTGTGTCACGTAGCACCTAAGCCAAAACTGCTGGCATCAGCACTATCATTGGTTTCTTGGCATCATGATAAGCAAGAGTGAGAGGTATGAGCAACATGTGCTTTACTTCATTTAAGGCCTACTCTTGTGATACTGTACACATCCACCCTTTGTCTTCCTAGAGTTATGAGGTCCATGGGTTGAAGCTGTGTAGACAGCCAGGAACAAATTTCCCTAGATAGTTGTTGTGATGTAAGATTTTGCATATAACTTGATAAATGTTTTGTATGTCTTTATTTATAATTTAGGCAAAGCAATGTAATTTAGTGTTACTTTGGTGAGAGGCATTCGTATTTGCCCCCTGTTTACGACTAATTTTACGACAGGATTTGGGGGATGTGTCTTAAACCAGTTTTGCGAGTGTTTCTTTGCTAAAGTCTTTCTCTCATCCCCCACACAAAGCCAGGTTAGTTTAACATATGGTCGGGGTTGCAGGTGTTAAGATGTACTATTTCCCCCCATTGGTGTGAGATATGGCTGTTTGGAATTGGCTTGTCTCAGAGGCCTTTAAGTACCATGATGTCCTATTGGCTGTAGGGGTTGGACAGAAAACCTATAAATTTACTTGCTCAACCACATTCTCTCTTACTAACCAACATATGATGAAAGAAGCATCTCTCTTGCTAACCTGTGATGATATAGAAGTATCTTTCTCTTGCTAACAACTGAAGAAGACCATCACACCATGAACTGAAGACAACACAATGAAGAGCACAGCTTCAGACATTTTGAACAGACATTTGGCTGAAGTAGAAAGCATAGAAAGCAGGGGAAACAATGATAGAAAACCACCCATGGTGAAAGTTAGGGCAATAGTAACAGGATCGGACTGGGACTCTAAAATATGGGTGGGTGACTTACATGAGACAAATGAGTGCTCAGATGAAGAGTGGGAATGTGAGTGTGAGGAAAAGGAGAGAGATGAAAGGAAGGGAAAACAGCAAGGATATTTTCTTCCATTATTCTCCACTGCACCACAATGTCCAGGTAATTCTGAGGTCTGTCCAGTATTTAAAGAACATGCTACACCGATAGATATTTTACCACTGTTAGGAAAGGTAACCAGTGCTGCATTGAAATTTGATTTAGGACAAAGAGATCGGATAGAAGGCAGAGAAGCTGGTGAGTGTGAATGGCAATTGTTGACTAGAGGGCATGAAATGGATAATGGCTTAAGGATACTGAGTAAAGAAAGTGTGTAATTTAAACAAGGAACAATGGAAATGAAAGGGATTGAAGCGCTTGTCTGTGAAAGGTCTGAAAGTACTAGTGCAAGAATGACTGAGCTGGAAAAAAGTGCACCAGTTTAGGAATTGATTTGAATGAAATAGGACAAGCCAAAGAACAAAGGATGGGGGATGGTGCAGCAGGAAGGTTTACAAGCTCAGCCAGCAAGCCAGAAATTCACAGGGGTGTGAAGGTCCTAACAACTGTGCTAGGGCCAGCAGTAATTAAAAAGCACACACACTTAGGTTCAGTAATTCGAAATCTGACTGATTAGTTGTTTAAAAAGACAGCCTATGAATCTTCTTGCAATAAAATGGAGAAAAGTGAGCTGGTCTTTAGCAAAGAGCAGAGGTCAGTTTTAGGCGAGATGCTGGATTTGGCACTTGGATTCTGGAGAGGTTTTAGCCCACACTTTCAGGTAGAAGTTACCATACAATAAAAAAAGGACACACAGGCAACGAAAAAAATAGAAGGGTAGTGTAGGAAGACAGGAAAAGGAAAACAGTTATTTCTGTTTCAATTGTCTGGCCTTTTGTAAAAGTGCTACTTCTATTGTAAGGTTTTATGGACTTTGGGTTGGTGCAGGTAATAAATAGTGAAGGCAATTAGCAGAGTAAAATCCGTGCAGAATATTGGGTTACCATTGGCACCTTGGAGTAGAGTGTCACTACTGTAGTGGCTAAGCTATTCCAATGAATGCATGGAAGCAAAGTTTGAGTCTTAGCACCAAGTCGACAACCAAGAAAATGAGATGGACAGAAAGCGCTTTGTCACCTTCCATTTTGCAGACCTGCCTACATAGCAGAATGAAAAAAAAGAAAGAGGAAAAGACAACAAGCAAAGACTAATGACAAAGACATGAAGAAGAACTGAAGAGACAGCAAGAAAAAGACACTTACTGGGGTTTAAGTGAGTAACAAGTCCACAAGTCATGCAATAATAGGACTAGTCATAATAGCTATAGTTTAAAAGGAAAGGTATGTTCACTACTGCAGCAAATTTATATTCCAAGGGGTGGAAACTGAACAAACCAGTTAGGAATGCCAAAATAAGGGGATTAATTTTGAGCTCATAAAGTATACATTCTGGGTATTAATTAATTAAGTGGGATAATTAATATAATTAATACTGTTATTAAAGAGTGGTATACTGAGCAAATTGATGAACTTTTCAGGAAAGCAGATGCAGCTGGTACATTTGCAAGTCATATGGGCTCCGATGTTTAGGTATAGTCTAATTGGGAAAATACAGAAGCCCTGCTGAGGTTGTCAGCTGTGGTACAAGCAGAGGACCAGTAGGCCAATTCTGAACTGAGGTGTTTAGCACAGCAAGTACGCATATGGTGAGCAAACAACTCTAGGGGTGGCCTACAGGGGGAATGATGAGTTTTATAGGTTTGATGTCTCATGGTGGTGATGCCAGCCTATACTAGTAAAGGCTGATAGCAGTCAAGAGTTGCACCATGGGTAGGAAAGCACAAGAGGCAACTAAATCAACCCCAAATGTGTGAAGGGGGACTACAGATGTTGGTTTGTGACCAGTTTATGCAGTGGCACATGTGCTCTCACTTGGGCAGAAGTGGTTGTACTGGCACCTGTGGCATGTTACCTTTCAAATTTTGATAGTAATTGTACAGCTGCATATGCTTAAACAGATAGTTTGGGACGGGGTCTAATTAGCAGTTAGACAGAGAACAAGTACAGATTAAGAATTCACACAACAGACTAAATTGAAGTGGGCTAGTTTAGTGGAAGGTGTGGACTTGTCTCATTTTGAACCACCAGATCTGATGACATATGAAGACTGCAGAAAGAGTTGATACAAGCTGGAGCAGATCCATGTCATCAAGAGCTTTCAAGTTCTTCAGATTGTCTTTGAAATAAAGAAGATATGTAATGGACAAATGGTCACGGACAACTTTTAACACTGGGAGAGAAAATACTGCAAATCAATGCACAAGTTAGGCATCAGACTCTTTAAACAATTAAGACTGTTTATAAAGACATTGTACAAAACATTCATCGGGGTGGAGGGTTGTGATGTAAGATTTTGCATATAACTTGATAAATGTTTTGTATGTCTTTATTTATAATTTAGGCAAAGCAATGTAATTTAGTGTTACTTTGGTGAGAGGCATTCATGCTTGCCCCCCGTTTACGACTAATTTTATGACGGGATTTGGGGGATGTGTCTTAAACCAGTTTGGAGAGTATTTCTTGGCTAAAGTCTTTCTCTCATTCCCCCACATAAAGGCAGGTTAGTTTAACATATGGTCTGGTTTGCAGGTGTTAAGATGTAATATACTATTTCCCCCCATTGGTCTGAGATATGGCTGTTTGGAATTGGCTTGTCTCAGAGGCCTTTAAGTACCATGATGTCCTATTGGCTGTAGAGGTTGGACAGAAAACCCATAAATTTGCTTGCTCAACCACATTCTCTCTTACTAACCAACATATGATGAAAGAAGCATCTCTCTTGCTAACCTGTGATGATGTAGAAGTATCTTTCTCTTGCTAACAACTGAAGAAGACCATCACACCATGAACTGAAGACAACACAATGAAGAGCACAGCTTCAGCCATTTTGAACAGACATGTGGCTAAAAGCTGAGCACCAATGATGCCTTAACTAGAGACATTAAGTAACTACAAGTCTGTGTGCCACCTGAATTACACATCACCATTTTATCAGGTTGTATGGTTGTCAATATTCAAATGTACTTTGCATTGTGTTATTATTTATGAATATTATCAGTAATACATTATTTTATATGTGACTTAACTCCTGCTTGTCTTTTTACTACATCTAATTGTCTGCGGTTATAGATATAGATGGGAAGATGGGGATAAGTTATATAGAATAATACCTTATAAACAGTGGTAAGTCTGTGAGATTAGGCATTCTAAGGCTACATATTAATAATACAATAGGGGTAAGTAGAGCAATATATATATTGCTCTACCAACATAAAACAATAGTTAAACTTTCCCAGCATTTGCCAGAGCTCTATCATGTTTGTCAGACTAGGTATTTCTGTAATCGCTTTTATTTTAGCCGTATCTGGTATAATACCAATATTCCAGGTTATATGTCCGAAGTACTGCAGTTCTGATTTATTAAAATAACTTTTCTCACTTTTTAGTCTTTAATAATTTTAACAACTGACTGAAGGTTCTCATCATGTTCAGCTTTATTTTTGCCACAGATTAAAATGTCACCCATGACCCCCACAGTGCCTATATTTAGAATATTAGAAAAATCTAGATGAGAACAGGTTATTCAGTCCAACAAAGCTCCCCAGTCCTATCCACTTAATAAGAGCCCTTTGCTAGTTATTTAGGTTATGTTAAATTGCTAGAAGTATTTTCTTAGTTATGTTAAAATGTTTGCCTATATATTAATGCATAGCCTATGGGATGTTATATTATATCCCCCACAAGCTAAACTGAAATGGAATATTATAATTATTTCTTGTTCCTCTGACTACTAGTCCCAATTTATGATCTGCCTTGGAGTTAGTAAGGCTTGGAGGGCAAACAGTTTTCAAACTGTATCCGGTAACATATCATATTGACCATATTGAATTTACCTTGCATATAGAACGTGCTGAATTTAAAAAGTAAAGCATATGTAAATAATGCAACCTTATAGCAAGTAACTGAAGTTTAACAAGAAAAAGCTAAGTTTGTAGAAGAAACGTGTTTTCCTTTTTTTGTGTTTTATCCTGCATGTGTAATAAATTTTTTTTCTTGTGTGAACTGGTTTGCTTTGATTTTTCACTAAACCTTTTTAAAATGAACTTCATTGGACTGAGAAATTGCATTTGTTATGTGTTTGACTCTGCTGGATCCTACGTTGCCAACTCAGTAGCAGCTTGATTTTGGGAAACTGGAAAAGACTCTGCTACACACTTAATACTTCTAAAATAACATCAATTCCAATTTTGAAGGTCCCTAAAGTTCTGCTGCTTACAACACTACTTGATAGGTTATTCCTTGTACAATGCTAATTCAGTACGCGAATGACTTTAGCTGCAGGTGGAAGCTCCTGTCGCACATTACGCAACTGTTTTGCGGTTTCATAAGCTTTATGACTTTAGTCTCAGAAAGTCTTCTCCTGTGATATGACTTGGATCTTTTCCTGAATAAGGAGTACAATTGCACATGTAGTTTGTCAGCATGCCTGTGTCGATCAAACACAGGAAGCTCTGCAGTCTACTTGCGAGTTTACGCTGCAGGAAGATAAGTAAACAAATCAAGGTAAATAACATTTAATGTGGCTGTTATATAAGTAACATATAAATGTTTTTCATATAAAGACCATCACATAAAGAAGTTTGCACGATACCTTGGTGAGCTTGGCATGCCCTGCTGTTTCGTTGAAGGACAAGCATGGCAGATTGACCAATAATATCCACTGGCAGGATGACGCCCGACCTCTTGCTGCAGCCAAACTGTGCCATCTTTCGCATTTACAGCTGGTGCAGCTGCGTTGTTCTTCTGTGTGAGTGGACGCTTCTTGCGAGGAGGGCTTTTTGTCATTAGTACTGTAAAATGAAAAATGTTTTAGGTATGTGTTCAACATTTCTTGCATTTCCTGTCATCCTACATTTACATAGATCATTGTAGACACAGGACTTACATCGTTATTTGGAACTCATGCATTTCATGTATTATTTACCCTATACAATTCCAGGCACATCACACCGAGATAAACAAGGCTTGAGCTGGTAGAACTTTTTGTCCTAGTTGACTGGGGGGGAATGGGGGCGCGGTAACAAAAGATGCTAATGGAAAGGTGCGAAGGAATTTAAGGTGGCCCAGGATCACAAGCTTTTTCATAGGCTTCAGAGATTCTAGTGTTAAACTGAAAAGGCTCAGTTCTTTTTAAGCTTTCCTCATAATTCAACCCCTGTAGCCCTGGAATCAGTCTGTTCACTCTTTTCTGGACTTTTTGTACATAGCACTTCAGATGAAGCCTCACCAGTGTGTTGTAAGGCTTGAGCATAACCTCCTTGGACTTCAACTCTGCACACTGTGCTATATAACTTAACATTGTCTTAGCCTTTTTAACACTAGAATTACCAGAGCCTACCAAAATACTCGTAGATCCGGCCCACCTTAAATCCCATCACATCTCTCCGCCTGCGTCCTTTGTCCTGTAAATGTGCCGATAAAGACAAACTGCAAGCAGCCGGCTATTCCATCCCCCCACTAACTTAGAACGTGCACAAACTTCTACCCAGCTCATGCCTTGATTAATTGTCTGGGAGTGAAGTGGAGTTTTAGAGTGGAAATAATAGATTGTTATTTGGAACACACGCATTTCATGTGTGTTCCGTTTCTACAGTAATCTGTGTAAACACATTGTTAAAACAGAAACTTTTTCATATTTTAGTAATAAATGTTACAAAATGTAGGCGTAAACTATACAGTAGAATGTGTAAAGCATGAAGTCCAAGCATCAAATAAACACTTTCACAAAAGGTTCAATAATGATACAACAGCTTCCGTGGCTTAGCAGTAAGATTTGCTGACTCAGAAGGCAGGGCCCCGTGCCTCAAAGACCTGAGATTGATTCCCCGTTGGGGTGAAATTATTTTTTTTTCTTTTTAACCTCAAAATTTATAAATTGGTATGTACTGTCAGTTAATGAGATCATTATATTTTCATGTGGGATGCTCCTTTTAAAATATTTTTTAACAATTGAGACTGCAATTAATATGAACACGTGTTATTATATTATAACTGTTATTTTTAAGATCCATAACACACAGACAGACAGAGCACTGCGTAATAAAGAGGCAGACAGGCAGAGAAGTCACTAGATATATAAACAAACAGGAAATACACTTGTACTGAAAGAAAAAAAAGATCAACATGTGCGTTAATCCTGCTGCACAACGCACATGTAAGATCTGACTCTAAGTAACAGCTCAAGTACAGACGCAAACCAAGTGTATGTGTGTTCTGTATAATATTAACAAAAAGAGCAGCTTACTCCTGAAAATGGCAAATATAGGAGTGGGAGGGGATCGAACCAGGGACTCTTGATTACACTTGGTTTGCATCTGTACTTAGAGTCAGATCGTTGGTTGTGGGGGGGTCCCTGGTGTTACAGTGTGTGAGCTTATTCAGTGCAGCAGGATCAACGCACATGTTGATCTTTTTTTTCTTTCAGTACATGTGCCATCCCTGTTTATTTATATATCTAGTGACTTCTCTGCCTGTCTGTCTCTCTATATAAAATAATTTCCGATTATATATAACATCAAAGCCTGATTATAGTCAGCGTCGGAATATATAAACTCATTTTTGAATATATAAAGTCAGCATTGGGATATATAAAAATATTCCCGAATATATAAAATTTCCGTGCTTGTCATTTCACTCGTACTAGTGAAAGGTAAACTTTGACAGAAGCCACTCAGAGTTGATTGGGCTTGTGAGGTTCGTCCAAAAATGCGCCCATACAAAAACAATAAATAAATATAGTGTTAAAAATGCCGGGCACATACATCATTTTGAATGAATTAACTAAACACTGTTTTTTTTTTTTTTATATTTTTCTGAAGATGTTTTTGTTAACTTATTTCATTACGTTGTATTAGGAACTCATTGAGTTTACTAAAAATGTGCCTAAGTCGTTTCAATCAATATAATCTGACTTTAACTTTAAATATTCAGGAATGAGGTTATATACTCAGCAAAAAAAGAAACGTCCTCTGACTTTCAACTGTTTTTACTTTCAGTAGACTTAATGTGTAAATATTTGTATGAACACTAAAAGAGTCAACACCATAAGACATAAACTAAAAATGTTTCACAATGTGTCCCTGAATGAAGGGAGGCTCAAAATCAAAAGTACCAGTCAGTATCTGGTGTGGCCACCAGCTGCTTGAAATACTGCAGTGCATCTCCTCCTCATGGACTGGACCAGATTTGTCAGTTCTTGCTGTGACATGTTACCCCACTCTTCCACCAAGGCACCTGCAAGTTCCTGGACATTTCAGGGGGGAATGGCCCTAGCCCTCACCCTGCGATCCAACAGGTCCCAGA